>OY755040.1:79874540-80047040 GCA_963576565.1 Aspidapion aeneum
CCCGTAAGATATTCTTAGGAACTAAAATAAGAATTATTGCCTTTTAATTTGTTCTCCTTGTTAGCCTCTCGACTGGTCAAGAAGAACAAGGTTAAATAGACAAGATAGCGTTTTTTGGTACATATAATTATCTTGTACGTTAGCCGTGAGACTGGTCAATACAAGACAATTATCTTTAATTAAAAATTATCGTGTGTTGGCCGTTAGACTGGTCAGACAATAAGATTTAAACGCAGAACCAAACTTTCAGTTTTTTTTTTGTTTTCGCGTTATTTTATTTTATGGCACTTAAATTTTGCAGTCGGAGTTGCTTAAAGTTGATTGAAGTTTCTTGAAGTTTAGGAGTCGCTTGGTTAATTTAAGGCTTCAAAGGACCATGAAAAGATTTGTAAAATTCTACTTGTAATAATTTATACAAATCCCTTAAAGTGAGGCCCATGTATGTGACTTCTAGTAGATATTTGTTTGTATGATATTAACAACGGGTTTATAGTGAGTACAACTATAGCAAGTTTAATACTGATTTTATTGATATACTGTACAGGTTTATATATGGTTCTAACTGTATACAAAATATGTTAATTAAAAACAATACTGCGCCTCGTGCTGGGTGAAAACTGCTGACTGCTGCATTCTATCCTTTGTGACCCACTGCGGTGTGTTAATATTTTGATGTTATAATTATTTTATTTTGTGATAAATCTCCAGATTTATGTCTAATTGAAATTAGACAAGGATGTTAAAACGATTAATGAGATGTTAAAATTATACAACAGGTTAACAAGGATTATAAGGTGTAAGAATGATTACAAGATGAAATGCTAAGTGGCAAAAAATACTGACAAAGCAGCTAAAGAAAGTGTAACAAAAAAAAATGTTTAGAGTAATATGATATTGAAAGTTAAGCTAAATAGTCGAACGAAAAACTTATAATAATTTAGGAATTAGAAAAGATTTTTTTTACAGAACCGCGGAATATAATTAAAATAAATAAATAAATAAATAGAGTAAATTGTTAAAAGTGAATTAAACTAGAGCTTAGTGTCAAAAAGTTATGTATGTCCATTGACAGCTTTTGTACATGTTTGTAATTATTTAGCAGGGTAGAATTAGATTTGATAAATTAAACAATAACTTAATGTTAAAAGTACAGATGTGACTGTATATTTATTGAAAGCGTTGTACATGTTGGTAATAATTTAACAGGACATAGGTAATGTGGCTATGAAGTAGACAGATAAAAAAAAAGAAAATTTGTGACAGTTCATAGACTTCTTTGTAAAGCTAATTTTTTTTGATAAGCAAATATATTTTCGGAACAGTTTTTTTGAAAAACATTTAAATTATTAACAAGTTTTAGGTAATATTGTGAGAAAAGACTGAACATTTTAGGTTAGAAAAAAATGTGAACAACAAGGTTTGTAATTTTTAAAGTTTTCTGTAATTTTTTTTCATGAACAGATCACGAAATGACAACAATTCATGCTTTTTCATAGTTTAATCTTAAACAGAGCATATTACTTTATATCGGTTGTATGTATGTTTTAAATAAGAAAATAATAAAAACCATATTAAAGTCTGCAAAAAATTAACTTACAATACTAAAACTAAGAAAAAAGTATTAGTCAATATACTACAAAAGAAGAGTTTAGAGTAAGCACAGCGTAAAAGAGTAACAAAAAATAATATCCCCACTGAATTTTGTAAGCACCAGCAGTGAAGAATGGTAATGTAATAAAATTGTTGAAAACATACTCCTCAAAAGGTTGATAAAAGTAATACGTCTGTAGAAAAAAAAATATTCAAAATTTAAAAACAATTATATAATTAAAAAATGTTGTCCTTTCTATGCCTTTTAAACTTTTAGCTTTTATGGAGCTGTAGAAATAAGTTTTGTAGTTTGTCTTTGCTGAAGATTTAAACATTTTATTGTTGAGGAATATAGATAGGTACATAGGTTAAAGATTTGACTGTCTTCGATTCTATTATTTTTTTGCTGTTTTAGTAATTTTTTCATTTTGCGTTTGTTGTCTTTTGCAATTTTTTTCTCGTTTCGGGGCGTAACGCCTCTAAGGGAGGGGGTTGTGTTATGAAGCACTATGTATGATCAATTTAATAATAATTTGCAAGCTTGTAAAAATAGTAATTGTTTAAATAATAAAATTAAATCGAGGACAGTGCATATGGGAGCCTCGACGGTAGAGTTTTTTTGGGTGTGGTGAAAGTGCCCTGTGATGGGAGTCGAAAGTGCTCCCGCCGAGTTTTTTATGTAAGTAGAATTTAATAAAAATTAGTAAGTACACAGACAATTTTTGTGGGTGCGGCGAAAGTCCGTACAGCGTAAGGGTTACGTTAGGTTAGGCCGAATTAATTATTGAGAATTTCCTACCAACATGTGCAGGTCTGACCTTTACTTTAATAAACACCATAAACTTTAAAAAACGGATTAAGATGGGAAACCAGTTTTCGGGGTTACTTACGCAAGTAGAATTGATTGTAGTTCCCTGGTCATAACAATCGTTTGCGAGAGTAATCATTAAAGAAGACTGGTCCGACCTTTTGTTGGCTTACCTTTCATCTAAGTTTACCCCCCAAACGTAAATAGTTATTGAATTCTTTTATCGGGGATAAAATCTATTTTTTAATCCGTTTAGGAGCAAAAGTTAGCTTTTAAGCCTGCGGATAAAAAAAATCACAACAATATATGCTGACTTCTCGGATACTTTTTTATTGAGATCTTCGATGATGGATTTCAGCGTGTCAAGAACCTCCGGTTCACATTGGTCGGGTGCAATTATAATACATTGAGGTGAGCATAGTATAAAGGAGTCTTGAAAAATCTTAGACTTTTTGTTGGGAGGATTCCAACAACCCTTGTGTTGTAACGTGTCATTTTTACGCTTAAGACACACGCTACATATTTGTTTTATTTATGTAGATAATCAAGCTATTCGACTCGTTTTTCTATACACAAATTAAAGATAATTTATAGAGCTAGGTTTTGAGGTTATATATTGTCCAGAAATTCGACCGCGTACGTTCAATAAATAGACGAAATGAGAAGAGTAAGAAAATATGTTGCCACATCACAAATGGTTTCAGTAACGGCGAGAATGTCTAGGATGTTCGAATATTTATATTTTCTAGGATACTAGGACAATGATTTCCCTTCTGAACCTCTTCTTATTCACGGATTAGCTAGTTTTTGTAGCACGAAAACATATTTAGGTCCACGGTTTGACCAGGAACAACCGAGGCTCCGCCCACTTTGATAAGGAGAATATAAAATGAATACAAGTTGTACACTTTTGTAAATTGGAGATAAACGAGGGATAAAACCAGAACTAAAAGAATAAACAAAATCGTATTGTTATATTATATAAATTAATATATAATCATAGTTAAAAGTTAATATCTAGCTCAGTTAGTCGGATTGAAGGGTTAGGTAGGGCTAGCTAGTGGTGAACAAACTTAACATCTGAACACTCTTGTGCCGGGCTTAAGCAGTAGTTCAATGTGTATTTTTAGGTTCAAATTCAGAAACAACTTTATTAATGTAAAAATGTTTTACAAAAATGGCGTCAAACTATATGAATCTTAGAGAAAACATATATAAAGAGCATAGGAAACTTTTGACTAAAACTAACTAAAATACAACTAAATTCTACACTTAGTATGGCTTTACTCATATGAGAGTTGGTTGAGTGTTCGAATATTCCTGGGTTTGATGCATGCTCTGATCTCCAGTAATTGATTTTACAGTTGATGGTTTTAATGCTAAGCTTCTTATAGTTTAACTGGTTATTTTCCTTCTACTTGCTATGTTGGCAGGGGTCCGGTCAGCATTTGTTCGGTCATAGTTGGTTGTGCATCTCGAAAATCCTCGTTTATAAATATGATCCGTAGAAATAGATCTGACAACACCTCAATACGTAAACGACGAATTTCCAATGTTCCCTTGACTGATACTGCCCCTACAGACCGGTACGGAAGTACTAGTGTACGTCGTCATTGGCCGGTTTGGAAACGGCGGATTTCTTTGTCAGGTTTGCAAACTTCAATCGGCAGAACTTTTGGTTTGCGAGTTTTTTATATATGGGTTTACATCCTTATTTGAATTTAACCGGGAAAATTTGGTTGGTACTGTGTACTGTCCCCACCAAATTAAAGAACTACTTCCGGCATCATCCCTGACAAAGTGTCATTTTTTTTCTTTCCAAAAATAATCGGGCTGGGTCGACAACAGTCTCTGGGATCGCCATTGTTTTTTTGGTTACTGGCGCTGCATTGTTGCGGGTTATTTCCCAGAGACTATAAGAGTGAGTCCGTCGTTTGGTCGAAATCCTAGTGACGGCTCACATCCTCTGAGGAGGGATTCAAAGGCGACCTGCGCCATTTCTACGGAAAGAAGCGTGGTAAGTTCGATTTTATTTTTAATTTTTTTTATTATTTGAGGATTCTTCAAGATAATATTTGCCTCCCAAATTGTAATTATTTTCGTGTGAAATGTAATTTTTCTACAATAGACGTGTGGAATTTTTGGAGTTTTTTTTATATATTTTTTAAACTACGTTTTGGATAATAACTATATATTGTTTTTCTCTTTTGGTGACAGCCGTCCAATCCATCGACGGGACATCTGTGCTGGTGGAACGAGGTTCGAGCCAGTTGTAACCCTGGGAAAGGTATGTAGGCTTGTTTTAGTTCATCTGTTGAAATCTGCTTTATTTTATTGAGTCGTCATGGGGTTCTTGATTTAAGTTACTCGGTGTAGGGGAACTTCGTGCAAAACCGACGAATTCCAGGAAACTGAAATATTTCATTTTCCACAGGGTTTTTACGCTCGGGCAAGAACCCAGAACATTTTGACTACTTGTGAAATTTGGAGTGCTTTGCTATTTTGGCCCGAACTTGTTCCCTTTTTTTAGCATATTTCATGTTTCCATCTTCAGCCCTTAAAATATACAAGATGAACTAAATTTTCGTATTATTTGTACAACCCAATGACCAATTTTGCAGAGACAAAAGAGAGATGAGGTTATATTTTTTTAGCGGTTTCCTTACATTGTTTTACCTCATGGGGTAGATCTCGGACTGGGTTGCTGTCTGTCTCATTCTACCCAACGTAGAATGATGACAGCGGATATTTGGTCCAGACCTCCCCTATGACGGAATGATTTTGGGAGTGTATTTTTTTTTACAATCATTTATATAATGGAGTCTTATACTACTGACTCAAACGTAGGTACACTGTGACCTGCTGGAGATTCTACCTGTAAGTCCATCTACCTGTAAAGTGCTTCTAGTTTTGTCATCTTAATTCAATCTTTTAAAATTTTATTTTGTCAATGAGTCAATTTCTTTTTGGTTTTTCTTAATTACACAAATACTCTGGAAGCCTCGGAAGTAGGTAGAGTTTCATTGTTTGGCTTCAACGTTTTAGTTGAACTGTATTTTAATTAAGATCTTCTTTGTAAAACATTGGTATTAAAACACTGTGGCGCACTTAAAATTTTCTTATTTCTGAACCCCTCTTCTCCACTGTATAAAAGTTACCGGGCATATCAATGTTTTACCTAGCTGGAAAATACAGTTCTGCTTCCAGATATTTGTTTAATTACTCAGCAATTTTTTTTAGTGTCACAAATTGGCACAGCGTTATTGTTCTATTTACAGTGTCACAAAATGGCGGCAACGTCTTTTAGTTTGCCACAAATGGCGCCCTACGTGAGTTTTTGGCTAGGTTTTTTAACATCTGATGTATTTTTTTTTTGTTTTTTTTTTAATTTGGAAAAAAAAAACTTAAAAAAAAATTTTTTTTAGAATTTTTTAAAAGGAATTTTTTTGTTACAGGTTACAGGCTTTCAGTGGCTGTCGGTGTTTTTGACACTCAATCATTTTTTAATAAAAAACAAGATTTTAATAACATATTTTTTATATTTTTTGGTAATATTGAAGCATAGTTTTGCGATTCATTATGTTGATTTAATAACTCTCATGATTTTTTAAATTATTTTATCTCCACAAGTTTTTCTTGGACAACAACAAAACCATTTTATTTATTAAGAAAATAAGTAGATAAAGAGCATGGGAGTTTTTATTCATTTAAAGTTTTTTTTGTGGGAATGACATGTTTTAATTTTTTTTAAAGAAAAATAAACACATTAATGTAAATTTACTTACATTTTTTTTTGATTTATAGGTGAATGGACCTCCAGACATGGTCTTTTTATGCTTTAAATATATGACATAGGTAGTGTGTTTTTCTAACAATTTTTTTTCAACAGGTTGCCAACTACTATTATTTTATTATCACCTGCTTGTGATAATATAGAAATTGTTTCGCCAATTAGTTTATTAGATTTCCTCGTTTTGAATAAAAAGTGCAGTCAACTTGTTTTATATAGGTCAAGAACATAGGTTTTAATATTTTGTTGGATATCACGTACCACTTGGAAGTTGGAATATTTTTACAGGGTTTCACACAAATTTTTCTTGGCTGGGTTGTTTTAAAGTAAATATAGCCTAACAGCTGGTAATTTTATTTAGTTGAAAGTGTAAATTAATGAAAATGAAAGAAAAGGAAAATGAGTTTATTTTGCTTTGTCATTTTCTTTTCTTGTTTTTTGGTGGTAACTGTTGATGGCAATTTAACACCTTACGTCACTCAGTTACATCGGGTCAGAGGAGGGTACTACTACTTAGTGTCGGCTCGGGAGGTTAGGAAACACAAGGCTAAAATCCCTAGAGCAACACATTGGCTGAACGTCAACGCCACAGGTCCAGTTAATATTTTTTTTGGGGTATTTTTTTTGGACCAGTTTTTTTAGGTCTTTGGTTGCAAAGTTTAGTTGTCCAGTTGTGTTTTTATGACTGGTTAAATTTTTTTTTGGTAGAAAATACAGCGTTGGACTTTGGAGTGCATTTTTTAAAAAAATGACCTACGGGTATAATTGTGAACCAGAAAAACTTTAATTAAAGTTTTTCTGGTTCACAATTATTTTTTCTATATTTTTTCTGTGTTCAGGTCATAGATTGGTCGTGGCCAATGGAGTGCAAACCTTTATGTTTGAGCCATGAGAAGTTTTGCCTGCTCCGGATTGAATACAGAGAAAATGAATTTGAAGCCCAACTAGATATAATACCACAAAAGAAATGTTTAACTGAGAAAGATATAGATATAAGTTTTTGATTTTTTTTTAGTTCATTTGTAAAGTTCAGTAATTTTTTTTAAGTAATGTGATTTTGAGGCCTTGAAATTGGTCAGTGAATTTGAGAGAAACTTTCAACTAGATATAAATGCTAGGCAGGGGTAATTGTTAAAAATATTTCAAATTTTTACTTTTTTTTAAATAATTTAAATTTTCTTAGAAAGATTATTTCTTTCTGTAAACATAACATAACCGAATTCTTGTTTTGGTCAAAACAGTTTGTATAGTGGTCGTAGTTTTAAAGGGTGACCAGACAGGTTATATTTTTTAGAGGACCAAACGGGAACTTCTTAAGTTACAAAAGGGGAACAAGATTTATTGGTTAGGTGTTTGGGTCTTATAATAAAAAACGTTTTGTTTTTGAGGAGACTGGTATGATACGGAATTATTTTTATTTCATGCCAAATATTGTTTGACGGCAGATATGCTAGTCTTTTTTTTTGATAGTTTGCATTTCAGAACAGTGGCGTGTACTTAAAGGGGCCTGTCATCTGCGCCCATTGTAACTCAACTTACAACTTACTTGCTTAGTTTTTTCACTTAATCTTCGTTTTGTTGCTTTTAAAATTAAAGCGTTATGTCGGATAACGATGGATGGTGTTAGACTAAAAAAAGTACCTATTTAGGGATGAAAACTTGGAAGTTGTGGATAATTGGGAAATAATTTTTTTTATTATTTCATTTGCTTTAATTTTCAAATAATTTCATACTGGTGACCTCAAATAATGAAGCAAATTTTTAAATTACAATACACTGTTGTGAAATAAATGGGAAAGTGTTCAGGTTAAACAATAAATTTAAGATCATTGATTTTTAAAAAAGATTTCAACCTAAGAATAAATTTAAAAACAATAGGATTTCTTTGATGCGACTAAACATTGATGAGGGCATCTATTTTTTTTTAATCTGATAGTTGTAGAGGGTATAAAAGAACTACCTACCTTTTATATTGCAATAATTAGGTTTTTTCCTCCCGCGAGCTGTGTGGAAATGGAAGAAATATTTGGTTCGGAGTGTAGAAATCGTTAAACGAGGGCTTCCTACTAATCTTTTTAGGATTTCGCAACTTCGGTTTTCGCTAAATACAATACATCCAAACTTGGCCTACAGGCTGAATCTTTAGAAATTAAATAAGAACTTACAATTGCAGATTGATTCACTAAACATAAAGCTTACAGAGGTGTTGGAGGAAAAAAATGGTGAAATTTTGGTAGCAAGGTCAGATCTAACTGAGCTAGAAACTAAAAACCATAATCTTTTGATATCTGTGGAGAGTTTGGAGGCTGACAATCAGAACTATTTTATCGAAATTGGCAAACTGCAAGACGAAATTGAGAGGCTGCAAAAGCTTGAAACCAGATCTTCAATCCAACTAAAAGAGACAAATTCTGAACCACCTTTAGAAAAATCAAAAGTTCTTGTTTTGACGGATACTTTTGGTTAGTTTTTACACCACAGCTTGCAACAATCTTTAAATAAAACATTTTCTGTGCAAGTTTTGTGCAAACCAGATGCTAACTTTGACAATATTATTGACAAAATTGATAGCTATATATCTAGCTTTACCAGTTGTGACTATGTGATACTTTTAATTGGTCCTAAGTGTAAAAATGTGACGCGTAAAAATATTTGTAGTTTAGCGAATAGTTGCTTTCATACTAACTTACTTGTCTGTACAACACCTTCAAAAGGTAATCAACCTCTGTTACATAATAAAATGACAGAGTTACAGATACGCTCTCCAAATTAAATCTTAATATCAGGCATTTCTATACTTTCTTTAAATTCCAGCCATTTTCTAGGTATGGAGGACAAGTATTTTGGAACAAAATTGTACTTTTTGAATAGAATAGGTTTATGCAGGCTGTCTGAATGCATTAAAACTGCAATCTTAAATCTTAGATATAATAGTAAATATACAAAATCGAATCTAGTACATATAAATTTAAATCTAAATTATAGTGGTGATTTAGGACAAGGTAGTACTGCCTCCCGGGGTAGCAGCACTGTCAATGAACAAAGTCGTGTTGTTGTATTGGAGGATAATCTTATCAATTCTCAAACTAGCATACCAAATCTAATAAATTTAAGCCCGGATTATATTTTTACTCAAAAAAACAAAACGGACTCCGGCAGTGGTGATCAGGAAGTTCAAATAAATGAGGATACTTTTACAACGCAGGTTAATAATGAAAATGATGATGTTTTTTTAGTGAATCTCCTGCAAGGGTCAACTCAGCCCTAACGAAAAATTTTCAAGTTCCTACTGTTGGTCATCAGGGATCATCGGGATATTGGAAGGCAATACACTTTAATGTTCAAGCAATTTCAAATAAAATTCCACAACTAGAAATTATAGCTAAAACTGAAAAACCAATGTTTTTTATTATCACAGAACATCACATGAAAGAAGATCAAATTAAAGTTACAACGATTCCTGGTTTTTATCTTCTAGCGGCTTACTGTCGTCCAACTCGTGCCGGTGGGGGTGTTGCCATATTTGCTAATAATAAAGTAACTGCAAATATTAAAATTTTGAATTTGACAAAGTTTGCAACTGAGTTCTCGTTTGAGTGCATTGGAATATCAACTAAAATAGCTAGAAAGAAACCTGCTTTATTAGGTATTTACAGATCCAATAATTCTTTACATAGCAACATAGAAATATTTTTTAAACAACTATACAATCTTTTACAATCTGTTTCTAAAAGTCATGAACAACTATTAATTGTTGGTGATTTAAACATAAATAATTTAAAAAATACTATTGAGGTAAAAAAACTTTTTGATCTGCTCTCTAGTTTCAATTTTGAAAATATTCTCCCAAAAGAACCAACTAGACTTATATATAATAACGAACCTAGCGCACTTGACTATACCATCACAAATACTGACATATTCTTTGCGGTCAATTCTAAATCACAACTGGCCGATCACCGTTCTCAAATAATTGTACTAAATCAAAGTAAGATACCATCCCAGATTGATTTACCCAAAATAAAAGACACTTATATCGAAAAACTAATTTTTTCACAAGAAAATCTCGCAAATTTAGTGTACCTGCTTTCTCTGAACAGTTTTGACAGTATAATGATGGTCTCAGATGTAGATAATGCTTACAATTCATTCTTTTCACATCTTCTCTTTTATTTGGATATATGATATAGTAGTAGAAAGTGAAAATTTAAAAAACTTATTCTGGCTAACAAAAAACATTAACACGCAGGAAGCCCATCATTATTACAAGAATGCAAAAAAAGTATTTGCTGAGCGCATTAGAATTGCAAAAAAAGAAAATATCCAACAAAAAATAACAAATTCTGAAAACTGTAATAAAGCTGTCTGGCAGGTAGTTAATAGTAATTTGGGTCGTTTGAAACAGACAACTTCTAAAATTTCACTTAATACCGGTCAAGTTGTTATAAAGGATGCAAATGACATTGCCAACTACTTTGCAACTACTTTGTCACAAGTATTAAAACAATGCTAAACAAAAACTTTGCAAAAACTAATCTCGATGAATGCACTCTGCCAATACAAAATAATTCACACAGCATCTTTATAGATACGATAACTGAACATGAAATGCTTGAGGCATTAAAGCAATTAAAAAACAAAAAAGCAAGCTGTAGTAATTATGATGTTCCCGTGCTCGTTCTTGAAAAGATCTGGGATTATATTAAAACTCCTTTATGTCACATTCTTAATATGTCTATTACTTCAGGTTGCTTTCCCAGAAAACTAAAATTAGGTTATGTTATCCCGCTGTACAAAAAAAAAGATCCAGAAAGTGTTAGTAACTACAGATCAATAACGGGACTTTCATCTATATCTAAATTATTTGAGAGAGTTGTTGTTAATAAGCTTAATTCCTTCATATAAAAATATTCGTTGCTTTCCCCAAATCAGCATGGCTTTCGAAGTGGCCGCTCAACAACCACTGCCGCCTTTGATTTTCTTCAGTCAATTTATAGCTCATTAGATGATAATCGATATACAGTCGCCCTCTTCTTTGACTTAACGAGAGCATTTGATTGTGTAGATAGTAACTTTTTACTTCAAAAAATGCAGACAATCGGAATTCGAGGAAGTTTAAGCAGTTGGAATAGATCTTTTTTATCAGAGAGAAGTATTTGTGTTAGAGTGGGAAACACTATATCCTCTCAGTTAAATGTAAAATATGGGGTTCCACAGGGAAGCGTAATTTCTCCTCTGCTTTTCCTCTTTTTTATCAATGATCTGGGAGACCATATACATGAAAGGGATAATGCTAGCATCGAACTCTTCCAGTTAGCAGATGATTCCACCATTACCGTTTCAGCGACACCATGCAAGAGTTGGAGGATGCTTGCAACGAGGTTCTCAAATCATTTTCTTGCTGGTGTATCAAAAACAAAGTTCTTCTGAATTCATCAAAAACCCATTTTATTGCTTTTCATAAAAGGAAAAATATCCAAAATATTAAACTTTATTTAAATAATATTGAAATAGAAAGACTTGAGTCATGTATCTTTCTCGGACTGCGTCTTGATGAGAAATTGATCTGGTTAAATCATGTTGACTTTGTGACCTCGAAACTTAAATCAGCTTCGTATGCCATCTTTAATTTAAAAAACTTACTAAGCCCAAAACAACTTTTAAATGTTTATTACGCTATGGCATTCTCGCACATAAAATATATGATTATATTCTGGGGTCAGTGCTCAATATAGAATTTAAATAGGGTTTTTGTTATGCAAAAACGCAGGGTTAGATGTGTGTACGGCTGCAATCCCTTAGTGTCATGCAGGCCTCTTTTCAGGAATCATAATATATTAACTGTTCCCAGCGTGCTTTTGTATGAATCTATTGTTTTTTGTAGACAGTATTCTCACAAATTTCCAACGTCCAACCATCACCACTATAATACTCGTTCAAGGAATAACATTAGCATTCCAAATTTTAATCTGGAGCTTTATAGAAAGAGTCCACATAGTTTTTGTGCAAACGCTTTTAACAAACTCCCAAAATATCTTAAAGATGTTCGGGGCCTGTATAAATTTAAAAATTATTTGAGAAGCTTTTTAACAGAAAAGTGTTACTATTCGGTTGGTGATTATTTTAATGATATTAGTTAATGTATGACTTTAGGATTTTAGAATATTGCAATAAATTGGGTTGAATTGTGTTTACAATCTATATTTATATATATTTTTTTTTTAGAGCCAATCAAATATTTTAGCGCACTACTAGGTATGTTAGTATATTTAATTTTTTTATCTTATTGTATCTTGTTTTAAGGAAAGCTTTTTTAGAAAAACTAATTTCCATAAAAGTGTAATGAATTAAAACCATGTGGTTATGTTTATTAGGCATTTTCTTCACGGTAAAAAATTTTGTCTACAACGAAAACACGTTCTTTTCTTCAATAAATTGATTTACTTTGGAGCAGTTTGTTTTGAATTAAAATATTTTTTTGGTTCAACACAGCGTTTTGTGTTGGAATGAGACCTTATTTTTCTTCTTTAATTGTTTTGATTTAGAGTACTCCTTTTTGTAACAAAGCAAATTGTCTTCATATAAGTAATAATTGTTTTGAATTAAAATATTTTTTTGGTTCAGCACAGCGTTTTGTGTTGGAATGAGACCTTATTTTTCTTCTTTTATTGTTTTGATTTAGTATACTCCATTTTGTAACAAAGCAAATTGTCTTCATATAAGTAATAATTCAGTTCCAATTTATAATAAAACAATTTCTGTTTCACATTAAAATAAAAGGCAGGACATTTTTTGTGCTATATCAAGGAAATATTCTCTTGGTGAATAGGAATGCACAAATTATTTTGCTTCAAAGCAGTTTGCTTTGATCTAAGACAATTTTTTTTTTGCCGTGTTCAATGTTCAATTTTGGTGAAGTTTTTTTTTTGTAATGAAATCGTTTAATTAGTTTTACTATTTTGACAATGTCCATATTTACACTGTAAATCGTTGACTAATAAATGAATTGAATTGAAATTGAATTGAATCTCACATTTTCCAGGACCTTGCAGATTTTGATAGGAATTAAAATAGTAACATGCACACGAGGGAACTAGATATATTTAGGTTGGGAATTAGTAAGTTAACACTGATCTGAACAATTTTCAATAATAGTGTTCTATTTTTACAGGGTTCTTCAAAATATCTTCACCCTTTCTTTGAAATAAGATATTGTTTCACCTGTGGGTGTTTTTTGGTTTATTGACATTATACTTAGGAAATAGGGGAAATGTCTAATAAAAAGTTTTTTTGGTTTTAGGCCGAGTTTTGTTGAGTATAACAAAAGTTTATTTGGGGCCAGGAGTTTATTATGCTCTTTTAAAATTAATGTAATAGTTTTTGACTTCTTGATTCTTGTTGTCTGGTTTTTACGCAGGATTATTCCCAACTGTTTCATTTCAAAATGTCATTTGTAGGGATAGAGTCTCATTAGCCCTTGGACATTTGGTAATTTTAGCTTTGACTAATAGTTGTGGGAAGGGCTCAACTTAATTTTATATCTCGTGAACACCAGGAATAAGGATCTGAGAATGCATTAAGCAGTAAAAAATTTTTTATTGGATGTTATGTGTATATAAACTCGAGTAGACAAAGTTAGTTTTATAACGGTCTTATAGTTGGAACCTGGAATTGTTTTCATAGTTGTTTTCTGAAAGTGCACACAAGATAATTCTTTACGGGGTTGAGTGCAAAGTTTGAAACTTAGGTTCTTCACATTATAGTGGTACAGTAAATAAGTACTAACGTTGCTTATTTCCTTAAGTAATAATTTTAAACAAATATACTAACATCGTTGGTTTTTTAAACATATCTATTTTCTAACTTTTCCTAAACTGATTGTTTTTGCAATGACGATTTTTTTTTATTCCTTATGAGTTTTAAGTAAATTTAATTTTCAATAATTTTTTTTTCCGTATAGTAAATTAATTTTTTCTGGCTCATTCACTTTCACATTCACACAGTTTTGGGAGAGGAAAGGGAATCCACAACTGTTTTTAAAGGGAAATAACTTAGACTGTTGCATAACATAACTCTATAAGATTTTTCTAGTGCTAATTTTATTTTAATTATTTTTATTAAGGCCAATTTTCTAACTTTGTTGAACATTTTTTCTGGAATTTTTTATTTAATATTTTTTTTAAAAAGGGAAACTTGATTTTCTTGTTGCAAAAATTTTTTTTTGGTGCATAGTAGTACCTTGCCCTACAATGGTTTTACCAGTTTATTTAAATACTTTTTTTTCTAAAATAAAATATAATTTCATTTAGAACCCTCGCGTTTTAATAACCTATCATCATTTGTTTTAATTTTTTTTTCTCCCTACTCCAAACCACCTATCAGGGTAGAGTAATATTTTGGAAATTTTAGTGAGCCATTAATTATTTTTTTTCATTATTGGGCTACTGTGGTCGACACCAAATTTTTTTTTTTTTTTTGGACACCTTTCGGTACGATCCTAGGGTCTTTTTGAGCATGGTTTGCATCAACGTAGTTTAAATTTTGGGGATTTAATTTTAATGATTATTAGAGAGTTGCAGTCCTACCAAGAATTTATTTCGGTATTTTTTTTTAATACTATCGCTAATTTTTTAAAATTTTTTAAATTACACACAACATCCTTACTAGTCTAATTTAACATAATTTTATCTAGCGGATTTTTTTTTAATTGAGCATATTTTACGATTTTTATAACATGAACATCTGTTCCGATGTTTATTGCGTTCACTTATATATTAAGGAATGATGTTGCCTTAAGCAATGCAAGATTCGTGTAATCAGAATAGGTAAGCAGGTTAAAGTGGGTATTGATTTATTCTTTTTAGAAAAATCATTGTATACGGCGATTTGGGTGTTTTTGGGGGAGTTTAGTTGTAGAGCCGTTCTGCAATAGCAGGAGTATACCCTAGCGTTAACTGTGTACAACAGCTTTGGGATTTTTGTTATAGGTAGTTTGTTGTACGTTCCATTTAGGGATAAATTTACCTATTCGGTTGCTGAGGTAAACAAACATAACTTAACTTTAATTTTAATCCAGTTCAGCTAGGATAAGCGCAATTATTTTTTTTTTGTTTTACTCACGCAGGAGTGGAACATAAGACCTAAACACTGCCAAAGCTCTTGTCTCTCTTTTATTTTTTAAACTTTTTTTATGGCTACTTGTTAATTCTAATTTAGGATTTAAGTAATTATTTCTCTCTGCAAGGTTGGACGTCATAGTTGGTTGTACAAATACTTAATATAAACTATGATTACATTTTTAAATGCAAATAAATTTTATTTTCTTACTGCTCCGGTTTTCTTCGGTTTTGTTCGCGTCTGCCCGTATTTAAGTTTTATATTTTCTACAGTTGTGAGAAAATTTATAGTGATTTTCACTAGTGAATTGAAAGTGAACTTTGTGTTTGTTATTGCGTGGTTTAATTTTTATAATTGGGAGGTATAATTAAGAGTTTTAAAGTTTAAAGTTTTAATATAAAAGGCACCATGGCTATTTCTTTGAGTCGGTTGGCTGACCTAAGGTACTTAGTCAAGGACGAGTTAATCTACGAATTAACATGGAGAGGCATAGCCATTGGATCGATGGAAGAGATGAAGCAACAGCTCATACTGATTAGACAGAGAGAAAGGACTGATGGAAGTATCAGATACCCTCCGTATCCCTTTAAATTGGGCCAGGATGCTTTTAGCTGCATGAAGAAGCTAGATAGTCTGGTACCGCTGGTAGAGAAGTTCTCTGGTACGAGCAAAGGGGGAGAGTTTAGAAAAATCGCTGTAAGGTTGCAACACGTACTAGCCAGGATAAATAACATAAATCAGATGATGATGAAGCATCTGAAACCCAATCAACGAGTCGAAGCTCAGATCTGAGACCCAATCACTCGACAAATGTTGGCAACACACCCAACCAGTCTCATTTCCCGCAACCACAGCACTCGAGCACACAAAGAACAGCTCAACAGCCTTCAAACCAACCGTCGGTCATTGCTCCAATGCAAATGCAAGTGCTTACGAACCCGACTCAAACACCAATACAAGCACCACCCCCAATGCTAATTCAGAATGACGGTACATCAGCTTTTCATTATCAACAACCGTCTACCGTTCCTTTGAGTTTAGCTGCCCTCCAAAGTAGCATAGCACCGATTGCTCAGTCACGACCATTTTCATGTTTGTCGCCAGTACCAATGTCAAGTAATCCTGGTACCTCATATCACGTTGCGCCTGTACCTCCGCATAAATGGAACTTAAAGTTTACAGGCGAGAGGGGTACAATCTCCATCACCGCATTTTTCGAGAGAGTGGACGAGTTGAGTCAGGCTAGAGGAGTTAGCAAAAAGGTGTTACTGAACTCAGGCATTGATCTTTTTGAAAAGTCAGCTTATACTTTTTATTAAGATGTTCGTAGAGAAGTCCATACATGAGAACAGCTGGAACAGAGGTTCATGGCAGAGTATCAGGGGTTGATGCAATTCAAATATCAGGTGCCGGGACATCGAACCGACAGAATTTAAATCATCCTGCTAATAGATTCGACAGAAATAGGCAGCAGCCAGCAAGCAGTTTCTATGCTAGAGCTGATAGAAAGAGACAACAACCAGCGAGTGGTCAGTCTAGCGTAAGTAACAGGGATGTACAACCACTACAGGGTGTTTGATCTGGTAGCGCGAATAGGGACGCTGTTTGCTACAGATGCAATCAACAGGGCACATGGCGATCGGGTGCGCATTACCTAGAGGTAAGCAGTGTTATTCATGTGGTCAGGCAGGGGTAACAGTAAGAGAATGTCGTAATTGTATTCGTCAGGGAAACGGACCCAGGCGCTCGTAGGCGGTCGACCTTCGAGTCAGCCTGAACAAGCATCGACCGATAGGCTAATGTATGTCTTAGATTATGTGATAAGTCATGCTCGTAAAGATGAGAGACCTTATTTAGAAGTGGATGTGCTCGGAAATAAGTTACTAGGTTTGTTGGATTCCGGGGCTTTACGTACCTTTTTAGGGAATCATGGTTGGGCAATTATCGAGAGGTTTGGTTTTTCACTTGATACCACGAAGAAGACCAGTTGTATTGTGGCAACTGGCCAAAGCACGATTAGTATTGGGACAGTGCAGCTTCCTATGCGAGTTCA
The DNA here is from genome assembly GCA_963576565.1 of Aspidapion aeneum. NCBI lineage: Eukaryota > Metazoa > Arthropoda > Insecta > Coleoptera > Brentidae > Aspidapion > Aspidapion aeneum. Next base: position 79,891,899 of record OY755040.1, read on the forward strand.
GGATAAATTTAGGTTAATAGAGGTAGTCGTCGTTCCTGAGTTGCCGCACACTTTGATTTTGGGATTAGATTTTTGGATTTCGATGGGTATAGTACCGAACTTCAGTACTAATGGGTGGCACTTTGCCGAAACTAAAGATGTGATTTGTTCTTTAGAAACATCAGACCAACAAACTACTCTTACGCCTTATGAATCGGAACGACTAGAGGAATTAGTCGATAAGTATAAGACTATTATGGGTGACTCACTAGGATGTACAGACAGGGTAGAGCATAAGATTACAACAGATGCAGCAACGATAAGACAACGTTCATATAAGGTCTCACCGGTCATTCAAAAACTTATTGATGAAGAAATCGACGAAATGCTGAAATTAGATGTAATAGAACGGAGTAGTAACCAGTGACGGCGCGTGTATAGTTATCCTTTATCACTCGTATCTGAGACCCGTGACAAGTTGAAAGATGCTAAATACTTGTCAACTTTAGTGGCAGGTAACAATGGAAGAATCATCGAAGCCACTAACAGCATTCATCTGTCGACGAGGTTTATTCCAATTTAAGCGTTTACCTTTTGGTCTTCATGATGCACCTGCAACTTGACAGATACTCATAGATAGCATCATAGGAAACGATTTAGACCCCTACGTGTACGTATATCTCGATGTCTTCGTAATTCTCACACAGAGCTTTTCTGAACATCTTAGAATTCTTGAGGAAGTCCTACGAAGATTGCAGAATGCAAAGATAACGGTAAGTTGGGAGAAATGCCAACTGTGTAGGCCAGAAATGACTTATTTAGGATTCGTAGTGAACCGTCGAGGCATCCGAGTTGACCCTAACAAGATTAGAGCCATGTTAGAGCTTCAGAGGCCAAGAACTGTCAGAGAAATCCGTAGAGTTGTAGGTACAATTTTTTGGTATTGATGTTTCATAGAGAATTTTTCAGCGATAATAGCTCCAATTACAGCTCTAACTAAGAAAAATCAAAAGTTCGATTGGACTCCAGACTGCGAAAAAGCATTTATTAAGATTAAGGAACTTTTAGTGACTGCACCGATTCTTACATGTCCAGATTATACTAAAGAATTTGTCATTCAAACAGACGCATCAGGATATGGAATAGGAGCATGTTTAACGCAGCCTTATCCTGAGGGAGACAAAGTCATATGCTATTTGAGTCGATCTTTGACTAAGCAAGAACCTGTTTACACGACCACCGAGCGAGAATGTTTGGCATTGGTTTGGGCGATAGAGAAGCTCCGGCCATATATTGAGGGGATCTCATTTAAGGTCATAACAGATCATTTGAGCTTAAAATGACTTCATAGCTTGAAAGAGCCCAGTGGAAGACTTGCTCGTTGGTCTGTAAAACTGCAGCAATATGACTTTGAAGTAATCCATCGAAAAAGGAAAGATTTAGTTGTCCCGGACATGTCTCGTGCAGTACCCATGATTGATACCATTTCGCAGCCCAGAGACGTTTCAACAGCAATTCAAGTTCGATGGTACCAAAAGATGATCAAGAGGGTCGTAGAATCACCGTTAAAATTTATGAACTGGAGATACATTGATAATAAATTGTATAAATATGTAAAACAAGAATACCCTCAACTTTCACCATCTAACGAATATTGGAAAGAGGTAGTCCCCAAAGATCATAGGCGTAGAATTATTGGAGAAGCTCACGATCCTCCTACCGCAGGACATATGTGTGTGTATAAAACTTTCCACAGACTGGCAGAAAAATATTACTGACCAAAAATGCGCCAGGACGTTGCAACTTTTGGTGCAGCTCATAAAGGTGATACACAGGGTGTATCTGATCAGATGATATCTCACCCAAAACCAACTCGTCCTTGGGAAATTATTTCAACAGATTTATGTGGACCTCTACCTCGTTCGACAAAGGGTAATTGCTGGATTCTCGTCGTTACGGACTATTTGAGTAAATTTTCCTTAGTTTTTCCAATGCGAACAGCCCCTACTCAAGCTGTTGTCAAGCATCTTGAGGAGCAAGTATTTATGGTCTTCGGAGTACCCCGTTTGCTACTTTGTGATAATGGCCCTCAGTACAAAAGTAACGAGTTTAAGCGTTTTGCTGAGAGTTATCAGGTTAAAATTCAGTATAATCCGTATTATCACCCCAGAGCGAATCCAATAGAAAGGACGAATCGTACGTTAAAAACCATGTTATGTTGTTATGTGAAAGACAACCACAGGAAGTGGGACGAACAAATACATAAACTTGTCTGCGCAATTCGTACTGCAACCCATGAGACAACCAGGATGTCTCCTTTCTTTGTTAATTTTGGTAGGAATATGTGTCTGTCAGGAAAAGATTACTCCAACCCAGTTTTGTTATCTGAAGAGAATGGTGTACAATCTGCAACTCAATGTAAGAACGAAGGTTTCCGGAAGCTCTATGCTGATGTTAAGAGAAGGCTAGAGGTGGCGGGAGAGAAAACCGTAGTTCAGTATAATTTGCGTACAAGGGTACCCAACTTTGTTGTGGGTCAGCATGTTTGGAAGAAGAATTATGTGTTGTCAGATGCTGCGAAGTTTTTCTCGAAGAAGTTAGCACCGAAATTCGTTGGTTCTTATGTAATTAGGAATAAAATTTCTCCATGGATGTTTGATCTTCAGGAACCATCGGGTAAAGTACTACCAGGGAGTTGGCATGCCAAAGACCTTAAGTCGGCAGCGGACCTCTCCAATTAACTTTTTAGGTTAATCGTCTTGAAGTTGGAGGGGGGGGATTATGTAACGTGTCATTTTTACCTTAAGACATACGCTACATATTTGTTTTATTTATGTAAATAATCAAGCTATTCGACTCGTTTTTCTATACACAAATTAAGGGTAATTTATAGAGCTAGGTTTTGAGATTATATATTGTCCGGAAATTTACCTTACAAAGGAGGCATTCCATCGTGTTGTTGTAACCACTGCGCACGTCGCATTATTTGGGCATCGTAATTGGAATTTGAGTTCACAGGTTTCGGGAAAAATCACATAAAAACATCTTTGAAATTGGGAATTTTGTTCATTTACGTTACGAAATCAATAATCAGCTGTTTTAGCGACCGCGTACGTTCAATAAATAGACGAAATGAGAAAAGTATTCTGATCCAATCTACCCGGTAAAATTCTGGGAATGGCGGCGTTGCCACATCACAAATGGTTTCAGTAACAGCGAGAATGTCTAGGATGTTCGAATATGTATATTTTCTAGGATACTAGGACAATGATTTCCCTTCCGAACCTGTTCTTATTCACGGATTAGCTAGTTTTTGTAGCACGAAAACATATTTAGGTCCACGGTTTGACCAGGAACAACCGAGGCTCCGCCCACTTTGATATTTTTATTACTTTGATAAGGAGAATATAAAATGAATACAAGTTGTGCACTTTTGTAAATTGGAGATAAACGAGGGATAAAACCAGGACTAAAAGAATAAACAAAATCGTATTGTTATATTATATAAATTAATATATAATCATAGTTAAATAAAGTTAACATCTAGCTTAGTTATTCGGATTGAAGGGTTAGGTAGGGCTAGCTAGTGGTGAACAAACTTAACATCTGAACACTCTTGTGCCGGGTTTAAGCAGTAGTTCAATGTGTATTTTTAGGTTCAAATTTAGAAACAAATTTATTAATGTAAAAATGTTTTACAAAAATGGCGTCAAACTATATGAATTTTAGAGAAAACATATATAAAGAGCAAAGGAAACTTTTGACTAAAACTATAACTAAAATACAACTAAATTCTACACTTAGTATGGCTTTACTCATGTGGGAGTTGGTTGAGTGTTCGAATATTCCTAGGTTTGATGCATGCTCTGATCTCCAGTAATTGATTTTACAGTTGATGGTTTCAATGCTAAGCTTCTTATAGTTTAACTGGTTATTTTCCTCCTACTTGCTATGTTGGCAGGGGTCCGGTCGACATTTGTTCGGTCATAGTTGGTTTTACATCTCGAAAATCCTAGTTTATAAAAATGATCCGTAGAAATAGATCTGACAACACCTCAATGCGTAAAGGACGAATTTCCAATGTTCCCTTGACTGATGCTGCCCCTACAGACCGGTACGAAAGTACTAGTGTACGTCGTCATTGGCCGGTGTGGAAACGGCGGATTTTTTTGTCAGGTTTGCAAACTTCAATCGGCAGAACTTTTGGTTTGCGAGTTTTTTATAAATGGGTTGGCATCCTTATTTGAATTTAACCGGGAAAATTTGGTTGGTACTGTGTACTGTCCCCATCAAATTAAAGAACTACTTCCGGCATCTTCCCTGACAAAGTGTCATTTTCTTTCTTTCCAAAAAGAATCGGGGCTAGGTCAACAACAGTATCTGGGATCGCCATTGTTTTTTTGGTTACTGGCACTGCATTTTTGCAGGTTATTTCCCAGAGACTGTAAGAGTGAGTCCGTCGTTTGGGCGAATTCCTAGTGACGGCTCACATCCTCTGAGGAGGGATTCAAAGGCGACCTGCGCCATTTCTACGGAAAGAAGCGTGGTAAGTTCGATTTTATTTTTAATTTTTTTTATTATTTGAGGATTCTTCAAGATAATATTTGCCTTCCAAATTGTAATTATTTTTCGTGTGAAATGTAATTTTTCTACAACAGACGTGTGGAATTTTTGGAGTTTTTTTATATATTTTTTTAAACCACGTTTTGGATAATAACTATATATTGTTTTTCTCCTTTGGTTACAGCCGTCCAATCCTTCGACGGGACAGCTGTGCTGGTGGAACGAGGTTCGAGCCAGTTGTAACCCTGGGAAAGGTATGTAGGCTTGTTTTAGTTCATCTGTTGAAATCTGCTTTATTTTATTGAGTCGTCATGGGGTTCTTGATTTAAGTTACTCGATGTAGGGGAACTTCGTGCAAAACCGACGAATTCCAGGAAACTGAATTATTTAATTTTCCACAGAGCTTTTACGCTCGGGCAAGAACCCAGAACATTTCGACTACCATGTGCTGCCCTTGCACCATGTGCTAAGAGACCTTCAGGGTGGGCGTAGGTAGGACCAGGACCCGGAGCAGCAGTAGTGGGAGATGCCTAGAGGAACAGGTTTCAGAAAATAACTAAGTAACTAAAAGAAGTAAAAAAGGACCAAGGTAGGAGTTTTCTTCAATTTCATGCAAGCAGCCATTTTAGATATAATTTTTTTTATATAATTTTTCACAGTATAATTTAACATTTTGTGTAAACGCAAGGTAAAGGTATGACGTCATAACCACAATTTTGCGGAGTATTTCCTAAATTGACTTGTTTTCCTTCATTTCATTTATTTAAGACAATTTCTCTTGTGAATTTTGGAGTGCCTTGTTATTTTGGCCCGAACTTGTTCCCTTTTTTTTAGCATATTTCATGTTTCCAATCTTAACTTCAGCTCTTAAAATATACAAGATGAACTAAATTTTCGTATTATTTGTACAACCCAATGACCAATTTTGCAGAGACAAAAGAGAGATGAGGTTATATTTTTTTAGCGGTTTCCTTACATTGTTTTACCTCATGGGGTAGATCTCGGACTGGGTTGCTGTCTGTCTAATTCTACCCAACGTAGAATGATGACAGCGGATATTTGGTCTAGATCTCCCCTATGACGGAATGATTTTCGAAGTGTATTTTTTTTTACAATCATTTATATAATGGAGTCTTACACTACTGACTCAAACGTAGGAATACTGTGACCTGCTGGAGATTCTACCTGTAAGTCCATCTACCTGTAAAGTACTTCTAGTTTTGTCATCTTAATTCAATCTTTTGAAATTTTATTTTGTCAATGAGTCAATTTCTTTTTGGGTTTTCTTAATTACACAAATATTCTGGAAGCCTCGGAAGTAGGTAGAGTTTCATTGTTTGGCTACAACGTTTGAGTTGAACTGTATTTTAGTTAAGATCTTCTTTGTAAAACATTGGCATTAAAACACTGTGGCGCACTTAAAATTTGCTTATTTCTGAACCCCCCTTCTCCACTGTATAAAAGTTACCGGGCATATCAATGTTTTACCTAGCTGGAAAATACAGTTCTGCTTCCAGATATTTGTTTAATTACTCAGTAATTTTTTTTAGTGTCACAAATTGGCACAGCGTTATTGTTCTATTTACAGTGTCACAAAATGGCGGCAACGTCTTTTAATTTGCCACAGTTTACAACATTTTTACAGACCAAACAAAAATACGAAGTAATATCTTGGCTTCTGCAACACTTAAACGTACACATTTTTAATATAAAGATAAAGCAAGATCACAATTAAAGTAGACACAAATTCTTAAAAGTTTAATTTCCAATAGGAATTCTAGCTATAGTTAGTTACATAATCGACAAAACTGGTTAAAAAAAAGAATAAAACTGTTTGTTAGAATATATAAAAATTTTAAATACCCGATAAATATACTTTTTTAGGTTTAAATAACACGTACACTTTTTTATTGTAACACTCTGATGCCACGTTGGTACTTTATATTAATTAAATTTTATTAAAAATATTTAAAAGCACTTTACTTACAAACGTTAAACATAAAGATGTTACGCGGCAGAATGACGTTGACGTTTGCCTTAGGTCTCCAAATTTTGATGGTACGTCTTCCTGTTATACCTACAAACAACAGTTTAAAGCTACCGCTGCTGCAAATGGCTGGGATGATGACTAAAAAACTTTGTTCCTAGCTCTACAAGAACCTGCTCTAGGACTCTTGCGGTCCAATCCAGCCGAACAAAAACAGAGTTACAATGCTTTAGTAGCAGGGTTAGAAAGAAGGTATGGAGACGAACACTTGCGAAATTTACATTGGTCGTAATTAAATATTCGTCAGCAAAGAGCAGGAGAATCATTACAAGAGTATGAAGCAGATATCAGAAGACTAATGTATTTGGCTTACCCAGACATGCCAGAAAATTACAGAGATCCCTTTAATATGTCCAAGCCTAAAGTAAGACCTGTTTCAATTCAGAAGGAGGGAGCAAGAGGAAAACTTAAAGACGTTAGAACACATGTTTCAATCACTGATAGAGAAGATTGATTCTTTAAAAGACAGCAGACGTTCACCTCCAAATGTGTTTTAGATGCGGATATACAGGGCATTAACAACGCGATTGTCGCGTCCAAATGAGGTCTCGCTCACCATCTAACGGGACAGAGTATTGAAGAAGAAATCAGGAAAACTAAAACTAGTCAATGCAGAGGGGCGGGTGTTGGCTAAGGGAATGTAGCCCCCAAAATTTACTGTATTAAGAGCTTAAAACATACTGTTGACAGTCTTAACATCGACGGACTTATTAATGGAAGAAAAGTTAATATAACAGTAGACACTGGTGCAGCCATATCATTGCTTAAGTTCAAAATTGCAACGAGATATAAAATTCGACCAACAGAAAAGAAAATAACACTTAAGACTGTGACTGGAGAATCCGCCGACGTGTTGGGGCAGACAGATATAGACCTACAGATAGGAAGGTTGAAGATTCGCCACACTGTATTAGTTGTAGAAATAGAAGATGAATTTATTTTGGGAATGGATTTGATAAGTAAATATGGATTTGCGTTTGATAATAAACTTAATACCCTCAGATTTGGGAACGAAGAGATCATTTTATCAAATAGTCCCATCAATAAAGGTGGTGGCAGTATGCACAACAAGACTGGTCGGTAACAGTGAGACCATAATTTTTGGGAGGCTATAAAGTAAAACATTAAGCTGCGTCGGACTCAAAAGCCAACAGAATACCCCCAACACCTACCTCGTCGCAAATTCACTAGTTAGAACCGATAAGGACATCCCGATTAGAGTCGCCAATATTTTTCCAAATACTGCAAAAATTAATAAGGGGGAAGTGGTAGCATTATTTAAACCAGTTCAGAAAGTAACAAGAAGTGCCAACTTCTTAGGATAAAAGCGAGTTATCAACGGAAGTACTTTAGCAATTTCAGTCAACTTGGCAACATCTCACTACAGAAGAAGTTTAGAGAGTTTATAGAAGAACAAAGTAATATCTTCGAAACTAAGAGTAGTTCGGGACGCACAAACCTTATTCAACATGCTATCAATACTGGCGATGCCCAACCGATATGATAGCCCCCAAGAAGCCTACCAATGGCCAAACAAGAAGAAGTTCACAACATGTTATAATTCAATAGAGTTGTGGCCACTTTGTTATATTATTGTTTTTCATATAATATAACTTTTTGTATATTATTGATGTTGTTTTAATATTCCCCAAATTTACCTCGGCTAGGTAGAGCTATTTAGGTTCGTGAGGTTCTTTAAAAAAAATATTGTCAATTTTCTATTTTTGAAATGATAATAGACCTCTATTTACTTTGACACAATTAACAACAATGGTGACAGATTTTCCTTACTATCACCACGTTACCAATGTATCAATGCAGGAACGAAATAAAAGGTCGGGATTACTTTTTGTTTACAAACCTTCAACAATTATTTTGTTTCAGAAAGAAGAACAAATAAAAATCAAATGATCAAATATAAACAAGAAAAAAATATTATTTTTTTTTTGAAACTCAGTTTCTTAAAAAGGTAGTAAAAAAATGATATTAATAAAATTATAGATTTTACTTTTCATATATAACTTAAAAGAGACATACTTCCTTTTTAAAACCTTGTTTCTGTTGATGTACAATAGTTTAAAAAAAATTTACATATGTTGTAATAGTTTTGTGGAGAATTGAGGTTAACAAAAAATAACATAAAAACAAAACAATCTTAACCCAGAAAATGTTAGACTCACTACACTTGAAGTAATCTTTAAAATACAACTATGGTTTCAATCATTTTCCATAGATAAAAACAAAAAAAAACTTTATTTTCTGATCAAGTCCGTCAAAACACCCTATATAAATATTCTAAAGTTTTATCAAAATTTGTACATACTGTACAGTAATTCTGTAGAATTACCAAATAAAACTTTAGTCTATTCACACCAAATTATTTATCTTTTCGGGACACAAATCATCACCTAAGTTTATAAAAAAAAACAAAAATGTGTATTTTGGTTATAAAAAAAAACTATATGAAAAAAAACAAACCAGCTAGCGGCAATAGCTATATAAAATTTTAGCTGTATTAACCTGTCTAACTCTATTTCAACCAAATGTGCTTATGATACCAATAACCTCAAATTTAACCATATGGTCATGTCGTAGTGACTATTCTTAATTTGTACCAAGCTATCCAAAAAAGAAATGAGAGCGAGACGCAGGATTAATTACTAGCTTAAAATCATAATCGGGATTCTAGAAATCCCATCTAGGCACAACATTGTGAACCCATTATAAATAAACTATAACCAAAATACCATATAGCCAATATATAAATATTTTGTCGAACATAGTTCGAACTATAAAACAAAAAATTAAGTAGTCTAAATAGAGAGATAATTGTCTGTTAAAGACAAAGAAAAATTGTAACATTTCGTCGGCAAAGAAAAATTTTTATTCAAAAATATATATATATTTATGTTATAACATATTGACCTAATTAAAAATAAAAATCTGGTATATGCAATTGAATTTCATATTACAATTGGTTAAAATTAGATCAAAGTTCTAATTTATCCTACAAAGAAAATTTCAAGCCAAATACCTTATTTCTCGACAAATATCTCGAACAGAAAGGGCCGATTTTTGTAAAATTCCTCTCAATCTCCCAAACTGCATAGCAATCACTGACCAATCAGATTCCATAAAACTCCAAAATCTTAATTCTTCAGAAAATCAGTAACACAAATCCATATTCATTAATAAGACCAAAATTGACTGAATAATTTTGAGTCACTTTATTTAAATTACAAAAAACTTATGTTTATTGTTTTATAGGTAAATAAATTAGTAAACAATCTCAGAGTCTTTGCAAAATAAAGCTTTTTAGGTTAAAATACAACACAGCCTATTACGCAATGTGTGTCGTACTAGTTGAACAACCAGAAAATTCTTTCTATCCCTGTTTTACCCGAATGACAAAAAAAGGACAGACAACTCACTCGATCCTATTCTGAAACTGAAACTAATTCAAAATGAACCTCTTACCCAGCAGTTAGTTCTCTGCATAAAATCAATAATCTTGAGCTTAACCTGACTACAGACAGGTAGCGTGCAAATCATTTACAAGATATTCGAATTAAACTCTTTCCCGTAAGATGTCGCTAGAGCAAATATTAATTTAGTTAGTAAAAACGCGTTACGGAAAAAAAATGTAATTTTATTCGTAACAAACAGTGGCGTAGCGTGGGGGGGAGCGCGTGGGGTTCGTCGCCCCCCCGCCTATAGGGTACTGGCGCCCTAAGCTTTTAGCTTGATAAAGGAGCAGGGCCGGTAAAGGAAACTATAGACAAGATGACCTTTTTTTTTTGGTCGCAATATTTTTGAGGGCGCCCTTTTTACCTGTCGGTAACCCCCCCCCTCCCCGTCAGACACGCTACGCCGCTGGTTCACAATTTCATGAATAAAATGCTCAGTGATGGTGTTATTGAGTCATCAAATCCTTGGTTTATTTCCTGTAGTGTTAGTCACTAAAAAGGATGGAGTACTAAATTGTGCGTCAACTACAGAAAACTTAACGATGTGACCAAGAACAGACGACACATTAACAACAATGGCAGGATCATATTGGTTTTTTACTCTTGACCTAAAAAGTGGGTATTGGCAAGTAGGAATCTTTGAAAGAGATGGCAGTGGACTTTACCAGTTTAATTTGATGCCATTTGGCCTATGCAATGCACCAGCAACATTTGAAAAACTAATGGAAGTTGTTCTACGAGGCCTTACTTGGAAAACCTGCCTAGTCTACTTGGATGATGTCATAGTACTCCCCATTACTATCATCTAAACAATTTACGAGAAGTATTTTCAAGAATCAGAAATGCCATCTTAAATTAAACCCAAAGAAATGTTTTTTATTCCAAGAAAAAGTTGAGTTCATGAATCACGTCGTTTCCCGAGAAGTCATCCATACTGACGAAAAAAGTTACAAGCAATAAAAAAATGGCCTCAACCTCGTAACAAACATGAATTGAGAAGATTTTTGGGTCTGTGTACAGCGTGTCCCATTTTCCATGGGATTAAATGGGAAACTCGGCTATTATTAAAAATATCGATTTCCTGATTGCACCTTAATGTACTGAGTCCTTAAAAATGGTGTAATCAGATTTTTGCTATACCCCGTAGTTTCGCTAATACAAGTAGTTTCTGAAAGAATTGCATTTTTAATAATCTCTTATATCTCGTTCATTTTGGAAGATATTTTTATTCTGTAAAAACCTTTTATTGGCAACTTTTTAAGAAGAAAATAATGACGTTGTCAATTTTTTAAAATATTGTTTAGTTTTTGAGATATGGTATTCATCATAAAAAATCAAATACGGACCTGGATTTTTTTATTACTATTTTTTGGTTTTATGCTATTATTATTACAAAATATTAATAAAATATTTTTTTTTTGTTTTAAGGTTAAAAAAAATATTTAATATTAAAAAAAATTTAGTACGGACCTGGAAATTTCCAACATAAATATAAATTATAACTTGCTAGTTGAACGATTTGTAAATTAACTGTTTTGATACTTGGCAAATTAAAATGATTTTACGTTAATTTAAAGATTTGTTTGAACCAAGGTCTACGACAAATACAAAAAAAAATAACGAATTACTAAAGATAACAACTAATTTTCCTTTAATGATATAAATGTTCAAACTGATTGCCACTATGTGTAAGACACTGTTGGCATTTTTGAGTATTTATTCTTAACGCATTTTGCATAAAAATATTTCTGCCGTTTAAAGATTGGGATTTTGATGCTTACCACATTTTTCAAAAATTGGTATGGGCGATTTCTAGCCATTTTAGAATAATTGAAAGTGAGACATTCACAAAAATGACAAGTAAAATGATTATGTCAATTCCACGCTTTTGATTTTTAATGTTGAAGTAAATTTCATGAGTTGCTGTGCTGCCATCAAATAATTACTATGGTATTATTATTGTAAGTTTTTAACGTGTGTTACTTTATTTATAAATCTTTTAATTGACGTTTCAAAACAGATAAACTAAAAATCGTTCAGCTAGTGTGTCTTGCATTTTTTAATTTATATTTCCTTTGGAAATTTTCAGGTTCGGACTAAAATTTTTTTTAAAATAATAAATATTTTTTTTTTAACCCTAAATCAAAAAAATATTAATGTTTTATCATTTTAAGATAATAATAGCTTTAAACTAATCAAAATAGTGATAAAAAAAATCCAGGTCCGTATTTAATTTTTTTATGATAAATACCATATCTCAAAAACTAAACAATATTTTAAAAAATTGACAACGTCTTTATTTTGCTCTAAAAAAGTTGCCATTAAAAGGTTTTTACAGAATGAAAATATCTTGCAAAATAAGCGAGAAACAAGGAATTATTAAAAATGCAATTTTTTCAAAAACTTAGCGAAACCGCGGGGTGTTGCAAAAATCTGATTACATAATTTTTAAGGGATCAAAAAAAGAGCACGGTAAGGTGCAATCAGAAAATCGATATCTTCAATCGAAAATGGGACACGCTGTACATACTACAGGTGATTTGTAGAAGGATTCGCTAAAATAGCGTCTTCATTACATAGACTTACAGACAATAAAGCTTCTTACATATAGAATCCTGAATGTGACCAAGCATTTAGAAGACTAAAGCATATCCTATTCCAAAAGGTAAATTCATATTAGATAGTGATGCGAGCAACGAAGGCATAGGAGCAGTACTCTTCCAAGTACAAGATGGAGAAGAACGAGTCATCGAATTTTTCAGCAAAAAGCTATCCAAACCAGAGAGAAATTATTGTGTTACCAGAAAGGAGCTCCTAGCCATCATTAAATCCTTAGATCACTTTCACAAATATCTCTATGGACAAGAGTTTCTGATTAGAACGGATCATGCTGCGTTACAGTGGCTCATGAAAATGAAACAACCTGAGGGGCAAGTCGCGAGATGGATAGAAAAGCTACAATAATATCATTATCAAATTAAGCACCGAGCGGGAAGGGTGCATAATAATGCAGATGCATTGTCCAGAAGACCTTGCCCTGAACATTGTAAACATTGCAGGAGAATTGACCAGAAAGAAGGAATTACCTACGTGCGTCGGATAAAGTTAGAACCAGAAGAAAAATGGATGTCGGCTTCAATTAGAACCACACAACTTGCGATTGAAAGAAGAGAACAGGCCACGACCATTATGGCAGGATATCGCAACCAAGGGATGATATTCAAATCACTTTGGGCACAATGGGATTCACCGATAGTAGAAGAAAACATTCTTAAACGTACCTGGGAAACTGCCGATGGCCTTACTGTGATTAATAAAGTAGTAGACTATATAATGGCCGAATGCCATGGTGGAAAATCAGGCGCGCACAAAATTCGAAACCGATTTTATTGGGTCAATTACTTTCAAGATGTGAAGAACTGGTGCCGCCCATGTTAGACTTGTGCAGCCAGCCAAGGTCCCAAAACAAGGTCCAGAGGATAAATGAAACAATATAACGTAGGTCTGCCATTTGAACGCATTGCTACTGATGTGGCCGGGCCTTTTCCAGAAACTAAAAAGGGCAACAAATACATCCTTGTTGTCATGGATTACTTTAGCAAATGGCCAGAAGTTTTTGCTTGGCCTAACCAAGAGGCCGCTACAGTTGTAGAAATCACGATTTTAGGTGTAGAGTCAATGTAGTCACTGATTGCCAGCTTGGTCTGTTCTGGTCAATGATGTTTTCATCAGATTTGGCATTCCTTTGGAACTACATTCAGATCAAGGGAAAAACTGAACCAAAGCTTTTTCAAAATCTCTTTGGCCTTTTAGGAATACATAAAACAAGAACTACTGCTTTACATCCGCAGTCAGATGGCATTGTAGAAAGATTTAATAAAACAATAGAAGAACATCTTTGCAAAGTAGTTGATGACCATCAAACAAATTGGGACCAATATATTCTATTGTTCTTGATGGCCTACAGAACCGCCGCCATTCACTACACGACAGGAGCTACTCCATCTAGTATCCTGTTTGGTAGAGAGCTGCGGTTACTATGTGATATTATGTTTGGTTCCCCTGAATAAGAACACTAGAAGGTAATGACTATGTCGAACGTTTAAGACAGAAGCTGCAAGATATCCATGAGAAGGTTAGACAGTTGTAGAAGTACTGGTCAATGATGTTTTCATCAGATTTGGCATTCCTTTGGAACTACATTCAGATCAAGGGAAAAACTTTGAACCAAAACTTTTTCAAAATCTCTTTGACCTTTTAGGAATACATAAAACTAGAACTACTGCTTTACATCCGCAGTCAGATGGCATTGCGAAAGATTTAATAAAACAATAGAAGTACATCTTTGCAAAGTAGTTGATGAGCATCAAACAAATTGGGACCAATATATTCTATTGTTTTTGATGGCCTACAGAACCGCCGCCATTCACTACACGACAGGAGCTACTCCATCTAGTATCTTGTTTGGTAGAGAGCTGCGGTTACCAAGTGATATTATGTTTGGTTCACCTGAATAAAAACACTTAGAAGGTAATGACTATGTCGAACGTTTAAGACAGAAGCTGCAAGATATCCATGAGGTGGTTAGAGAGCGAATAGAAATAGCCAGTGACCGCATGAAGGCGAGATATGACCTGAAAACTGACTCTTTAAAGAGAATAATTAAGTCTGGCAATTTATTTAGGTTTAGTGTAGTATTAAGTTGACTTATCTTATGGTTGTATTATTAGTCTACGTTGCGACTTGCGGTCGCATTAACACACGAATTTTCTGGACGTCGAAGACGGCCATTTGGTTCGCGAAAGATCGACGACCTTATATATAGGGCCGGACATCGCGCATCGGCAGTCAGTCAGAGAGAACGAACGATAGTAATCGCGAGATATTAACACGAAGTTAATAGGCCGATTCCAGTAGTGAGTTGTTGCAAGTTATTAGTGAGTTTAAGTGCGCGTTTTGTACATAATTGTCGAAATAAATTGACATATCGTTTTTGACAATTGCAAGTTTTATTTGTAGCAGTGAACCCGTGACAACATGTTTATGTGTAATTTTCGTATGGCCTATTTTAATCTTAAGTTGGATAGAAATGGCCACGGTTTAACAGAGGTCTTAATTGTACACTGTTCTTGCCATATGTTTACCACTTTAAATTTAATGAACACTTTAAAGTCACTATATACAGTTTTATTGATAGGTGTAGAGTCAATGTAGTCACTGATTGCCAGCTTGGTCTGTTGGTCAGCCATTTCAATTCCTACGATACCGACATGGATGGATGGAATCCATATAAAAGTTACTTTAAGCGAGAGTTCTTGTATCTTATATATTATGTCTGTAATTGACTGTCTGTCTGAAATTGACTGGATAGAACTTAAGGAGTCTGATAAAATTAAAGTTGATTTTAGTCTTTTGTTAAGTGTATATTTTAGTCCTTAGATAGATCGCATAAAGTTCTGCTATGTACACACTGCTGGATTTTTTCAATTGGAATTTGAGCATTTCAGTATCTTTGAATATGCCCGCTGATCCAACCCCCTCCACCGTTTTGGATGCATCAGTGTATATTTTGATATGGTTCTTCATATTTTGTGTTATAGTGGCTAGTTCATTTCTAATTAGTTCTGGGTTACTGCTGGTCTTATCAAATTGTGTCATTGAAAATATGGCATTCTGGGGTCTCAACTAGCCATGCCGGATACTTTTTCTCGTATGTGAAGAAGTCAGAGAAAACAATTCCTACTTTGGCTTGATATCTTTTATTTCTTTCATAGAACGACGGTGTTATGTTTGGTCTTTGTTGGTAGATACTACTGAAATTATGTTTCTGGAGATTTTGTTTGACTGGATTTGAATTATTATTTGGGGCATTGGCTGCATAAGATAGACTAAGGTACATTCTTCCAAGAGATAAAAAGGGTTCTCCTGCTTCACACAAAAGGCTTTCGATAGGACTTGTACGGTAGGCTCCCAGAATAATACGGAGGCAGGAGTTTGGAATGATATTTAGTATGTGCAATACGACATACGGTGGAAGCATCAGATTCAGTTTCAGATTCATTTAAATTACAGTGGACCAGTTCGTTTTTGCTGTATATTCTTATTTTCATATTTTAACTACATAAGAATTTTTTATGATGCGAAGGCAGTCGGATATTACTAAAAAATGGAAATTGTCTATCCTGGTGTTACGGGGGAGAGTCAGAAACTTATAGTTTCACCAGTAAAATGTTGTATAGGAAAATAATGCCCCAACCATTGGATTGATAAGATAGTTGTGATATAATTGAGACGTGCAGACATAACTGGAAATTAGATGGACTGTTGAGTGAGTTAAATCATTAAACTAAGATACGAGGGTAAGTTAAAAAATGAAGATAAATCGTATTGTCTAAAATCAATGTTGAGTACGATTGGTGCTGAGGTGAATGTGACCTAGTAGTAGTATGGAATTTTTTTTAAGCACACATTTCTCTATATTAGGACATCCAGCTAAGATACGGGGGTAAGGTGAAAAAATACGATAAAATTTATTTTATTTGTGTTTTCTAAAATCAGCGCTGTGCCCGATTTCCGTTGGCATGGCTAAGACCCACCATCAGTAGGGAATTATGTCCACTAACAGCTACACGTATTTTAGATCGTCGAGCTGAGATACGAGGGTAAGTTGAAAAATTACGATAAATTTTATTTTATTTGTATTTTCTAAAATCAGCGCTGTGAGCGATTTCCGTTGGCATGACTAAGACCCACCATCAGTAAGGAATTATGTCCACTAACAGCCTCACGTATTTTGTAGCGTCGAGCTAAGATACGAGGGTAAGTTAAAAAATTACGATAAATTTTATTTTATTTGTATTTTCTAAAATCAGCGCTGTGCCCGATTTCCGTTGGCATAGCTACGACCCACTGCTAGTGAGGAATCATTTACACTAACAGTTTCACGTATTTTAGATCGTCGAGCTGAGATACGAGGGTAAGTTGAAAATTTACCATAAATTTTATTTTATTTGTATTTTCTAAAATCAGTGCTGTGCCCGATTTCCGTTGGCACGGCTAAGACGCACTATCAATAAGGAATTACGTTCATCAACAGCTTCACTTATTTTAGATCGTCGAGCTGACATACGAGGGTAAGTTGAAAAATTACGATAAATTTTATATTATTTGTATTTTCTAAAATCATCGCTGTGCCCGATTTCCGTTGGCATAGCTAAGACCCACTACTAGTGAGGAATCATGTACACTAACAGTTTCACGTATTTTAGATCGTCGAGCTGAGATACGAGGGTATGTTGAAAATTGACCATAAATTTTATTTTATTTGTATTTTCTAAAATCAGTGCTGTGCCCGATTTCCGTTGGCATGGCTAAGACTCACTATCAATAACGAATTATGTCCACTAACAGCTTCACTTATTTTAGATCGTCGAGCTGAGATACGAGGGTAAGTTGAAAAATTACGATAAATTTTATATTATTTGTATTTTCTAAAATCAGCGCTGTGTCCAATTTCCGTTGGCATGGCTGAGACCCACTATCTGTGAGGAATTATGTCCACTAACAGCTTCACGTTTTTTAGATCGTCGGGCTGAGATACGAGGGTAAGTTGAAAAATTACCATAAATTTTATTTTATTTGTATTTTCTAAAATCAGCGGTGTGCCCGACTTCCGTTGGCACGGCTAATACCCACTATCAGTAGGGAATTATGTCCACTAACAGCTTCACGTGTTTTAGATCGTCGAGCTGAGATACGAGGGTAAGTTGAAAAATTACCATAAATTTTATTTTATTGGTATTTTCTAAAATCAGCGGTGTGCCCGATTTTCGTTGGCGTGGCTGAGACCCAATATCAGGAAGGAATTATATTCACTAACAGCTTCAAGTTCTTTAGATCGTCGAGCTGAGATACGATAAATTTTATTTTATTTGTATTTTCTAAAATCAGCGCTGTGCCCGACTTCCGTTGGCATGGCTAAGACCCACAATCAGTAGGGAATTATGTCCACTAACAGCTTCACGTATTTTAGATCGTCGAGCTGAGATACAAGGGTAAGTTGAAAAATTACCATAAATTTTATTTTATTGGTATTTTCTAAAATCAGCGGTGTGCCCGATTTCCGTTGGCATGGCTAAGACCTACTACCAGTAAGGAATTACGTCCACTAACAGCTTCACGTATTTTAGATCGTCAAGCTGAGATACGAGGGTAAGTTGAAAAATTACGATAAATTTTATTTTATTTTTATTTTCTAAAATCAGTGCTGTGCCCGATTTCCGTTGGCACGGCTAAGACCCACTATCAATAAGGAATGATGTCCACTAACAGCTTCACGTATTTTAGATCGTCGAGCTGAGATACGAGGGTAAGTTGAAAAATTACCATAAATTTTATTTTATTTGTATTTTCTAAAATCAGCGCTGTGCCCGATTTCCGTTGGCATGGCTAAGACCCACTATCAGTAGGGAATTACGTCCACTAACATCTTCACGTATTTTGGATCGTCGAGCTGAGATACGAGGGTAAGTTGAATAATTACGATAAATTTTATATTATTTGTAATTTCTAAAATCAGCGGTGTGCCCGATTTCCGTTGGCATGGCTGAGACCCACTATCAGTAAGGAATTATGTCCACAAACAGCTTCACGTATTTTAGATCGTCGAGCTGAGATACGAGGGTAAGTTGAAAAATTACGATAAATTTTATATTATTTGTAATTTCTGGCATGGCTAAGACCCACTACTAGTGAGGAATTATGTCCACTAGCAGCTTTACGTATTTTAGATCGTCGAGCTGAGATACGAGGGTAAGTTGAAAAATTACCATAAATTTTATTTTATTTGTATTTTCTAAAATCAGCGGTGTGCCCGATTTCCGTTGGCATGGGTGAGACCCACTATCAGTAAGGAATTATGTCCACTAACAGCTTCACGTATTTTAGATCGTTGAGCTGAGATACGAGGGTAAGTTAAAAAATTACGATAAATTTTATTTTATTTGTATTTTCTAAAATCAGTGCTGTGCCAGATTTCCGTTGGCACGGCTAAGACCCACTATCAATAAGGAATGATGTCCACTAACAGCTTCACTTATTTTAGATCGTCGAGCTGAGATACGAGGGTAAGTTGAATAATTACGATAAATTTTATATTTTTTTATTTTCTAAAATCAGCGCTGTGCCCGATTTCCGTTGGCACGGCTAAGACTCACTATCAATAAGGAATTATGTCCACTAACAGCTTCACTTATTTTGGATCGTCGAGCTGAGATACGAGGGTAAGTTGAAAAATTACCATAAATTTTATTTTATTCGTATTTTCTAAAATCAGCGCTGTGCCCGATTTCCGTTGGCATGACTAAGACCCACTACCAGTAAGGAATTACGTCCACTCACAGCTTCAAGTATTTTAAATCGTCGAGCTGAGATACGAGGGTAAGTCGAGGGGTGGCTCGATCGCCGATTTCTGTACACCAAAGGGAAAAAATACCTTAGGTATTTCTCAGTATTTCCTCTAATTTCAATGCTATTTCCAAGTATTTCCCAGTACTTCCTGGTATTTCCCAAGTACTTCCCGGTATTTCCTAGTATTTCCTGGTATTTCCTAGTATTTCCTAGTATTTCCCAAGTAATTCCTAGTACTTCCTTATGCTCCAGTACTTTTAAACAACTTAAATATCTCGAAAACTAATCAACCATTTTTAACGAGGAAAAAACCAAATTTCATTAAATTTCCTGCTCTACAGGGTGTTCCAAGTAAAGTGTACACTACCGCTAACTATGTTACTATTAAAAATAAAAAAATATATAAATTGGCAAACTAGTAGAATTTTTGGTGCTCAAATAAAATTTTTTTTTTCAAAAAACATATATATTTTTTTAATTCTTACCGCGCTTTTGTATTTTATATAAAACGACTTATCAGAAAAAAATATAAAATACCGGGGATTCAATTAAAAAAATATATATGGTTTTTGAAAAAGAAAATATACGGTACAGCAACTAGCGTAACGTAATTTTTACACACATCAATAAAATTTAATTGTCAACAAAAATTAGGTAAGCGAACTCAACCTCGATTTGGTTTCATGTAAAGTTCTGGAAATGTATACAAAACGTCTTAAAGAAGTCTGGAAAAGTTCTGGCAAAATCCGAAAATGTTCTAGAAAAGTCTAAAACTATTCAGGAACACTCTGAGAAAATTTTGTAAAAGTGTAAAAACATGTTTAGGAAAAGTCTTAAAATGTATAACAAAAGCGCTATGTAACAAAACTGTGAGTAACAAAAGCGCGAATGTGAATAACTGGCGATACGTTTATTTCCATAGTTAATAGCGCATGAATTCTTTCCTGGGTTCCTAGAAGGTGTGATTACGAACCGAACCGAACCGAACCCAACTGAACCAACCGAACCAACCAGCATATTTTTTCAAAAAAAAAAACTTGCCCGACTTCTTTTTCGGGATCCTAGAGGGTGTGAATCCGAACCGAATAGTACTGAACCGAACCGAATTCGGTTATTTTTCAACATACCCTCGTATCTCAGTTCGACGATCTAAAATACTTAAAGCTGTTAGTGGACAAAATTCCTTACTGATAGTGGGTCTTAGCCATGCCAACGGAAGTCGGGCACAGCGCTGATATTAGAAAATACAAATAAAATAAAATTTATCGTAATTTTTTAACTTACCCTCGTATCTCAGCTCGACGATCTAAAATAAGTAAAGCTGTTAGTGGACATAATTCCTTATTGACAGTGGGTCTTAGCCATGCCAACGGAAATCGGGCACAGCGCTGATTTTAGAAATTACAAATAATATAAAATTTATCGTAATTTTTCAACTTACCCTGGTATCTCAGCTCGACGATCTAAAATAAGTGAAGCTGTTAGTGGACATAATTCCTTACTGATAGTGGGTCTCAGCCGCGCCAACGGAAATCGGGCGCACCGCTGATTTTAGAAAATACAAATAAAATAAAATTTATGGTAATTTTTCAACATACCCTCGTATCTCAGCTCGACGATCTAAAATACGTGAAGCTATTAGTGAACATAATTCCTTGCTGATAGTGGGTCTTAGCCATGCCAACGGAAATTGGGCACAGCGCTGATTTTAGAATATACAAATAAAATAATATGTATGGTCATTTTTCAACATACCCTCGTATCTCAGCTCGACAATCTAAAATATGTGAAGCTGTTAGTGGACATAATTCCCAACTGATAGCGGGTCTTAGCCATGCCAACGGAAATCGGGCACAGCCCTGATTTTAGAAAATACAAATAAAATAAAATTTATTGTAATTTTTCAACTTACCCTCGTATCTCCGCTCGACAATCTAAAATAAGTGAAGCTGTTAGTGGACGAAATTCCTTACTGATAGTGGGTCTTAGCCGTGCCAAAGGAAATCGGATATAGCGCTGATTTTAGAAAATACAAATAAAATAATATTTATCGTAATTTTTCAACTTACCCTCGTATCTCAGCTCGACGATCTAAAATACATGAAGCTGTTAGTGGATAAAATTCCTTACTGATAGTGGGTTTTAGCCGTGCCAAAGGAAATCGGGCACAGTGCTGTGCTGCTGCTGAAATAAAATTTATTGTAATTTTTCAACTTACCCTCGTATCTCAGCTCGACGATCTAAAATAAGTGAAGCTGTTAGTGGACATAATTCCTTATTGACAGTGGGTCTTAGCCATGCCAATGGAAATCGGGCACACCGCTGATTTTAGAAAATACAAATAAAATAAAAGTTATGGTAATTTTTCAACTTACCTTCGTATCTCAGCTCGACGATCTAGAATAAGTAAAGCTGTTAGTGGACATAATTCCTTATTGATAGCGAATCTTAGCCGTGCCAACGGAAATCGGGCACAGCACTGATTTTAGAAAATACAAATAAAATAAAATTTATCGTAATTTTTCAACTTACCCTCGTATCTTAGCTCGACGACCTAAAATACGTGAAGCTGTTAGTGGACATAATTCCTTAGCCATAGTGAGTCTTAGCCATGCCAACGGAAATCGGGCACACCGCTGATTTTAGAAAATACAAATAAAATAAAATTTATGGTAATTTTTCAACTTACCCTCGTATCTCAGCTCGACGATCTAGAATAAGTAAAGCTGTTAGTGGACATAATTCCTTATTGATAGCGAATCTTAGCTGTGCCAACGGAAATTGGGCACAGCATTGATTTTAGAAAATACAAATAAAATAAAATTTATCGTAATTTTTCAACTTACCCTCGTATCTTAGCTCGACGACCTAAAATACGTGAAGCTGTTAGTGGACATAATTCCTTAGCCATAGTGAGTCTTAGCCATGCCAACGGAAATCGGGCACACCGCTGATTTTAGAAAATACAAATAAAATAAAATTTATGGTAATTTTTCAACTTACCCTCGTATCTCCGCTCGACGATCTAAAATAAGTAAAGCTGTTAGTGGACGTAATTCCTTACTGATAGTGGGTCTTAGCCATGCTAACGGAAATCGGGCATAGCGCTGATATTAGAAAAAACAAATAAAATAAAATTTATCGTAATTTTTCAACTTACCCTCGTATCTCAGCTCGACGATCTAAAATACATGAAGCTGTTAGTGGACAAAATTCTTTACTGATAGTAGGTCTTAGCCGTGCCAAAGGAAATCGGGCACAGTGCTGATTTTAGAAAATACAAATAAAATAAAATTTATCGTAATTTTTAAACTTACCCTCGTATCTCAGCCCGACAACCTAAAATAGGCGAAGCTGTTAGTGGACAAAATTCCTTACCGATAGTGAGTCTTAGCCATGCTAACGGAAATCGGGCACAGCGCTGATATTAGAAAATACAAATAAAATAAAATTTATGGTAATTTTTCAACTTACCCTCGTATCTCAGCTCGACGATCAAAAATACGTGAAACTGTTAGAGGACATGATTCCCCACTAGTAGTGGGTCTTAGCTATGCCAACGGAAATCGGGCACAGCGCTGATTTTAGAAAATACAAATAATATAAAATTTATCGTAATTTTTCAACTTACCCTCGTATGTCAGCTCGACGATCTAAAATAAGTAAAGCTGTTGATGGACATAATTCCTTATTGATAGTGCGTCTTAGCAGTGCCAACGGAAATCGGGCACAGCACTGATTTTAGAAAATACAAATAAAATAAAATTTATGGTAAATTTTCAACTTACCCTCGTATCCCAGCTCGACGATCTAAAATACGTGAAGCTGTTAGTGGACATGATTCCCTACCGATAGTGGGTCTTAGTCATGCAAATCGAAATCGGGTGCAGCGCTGGACGAAATTCCTTACTGATAGTGGGTCTTAGCCGTGCCAAAGGAAATCGGATATAGCGCTGATTTTAGAAAATACAAATAAAATAAAATTTATCGTAATTTTTCAACTTACCCTCGTATCTCAGCTCGACGATCTAAAATACATGAAGCTGTTAGTGGACAACATTCCTTACTGATAGTGGGTTTTAGCCGTGCCAAAGGAAATCGGGCACAGTGCTGTGCTGCTGCTGAAATAAAATTTATTGTAATTTTTCAACTTACCCTCGTATCTCAGCTCGACGATCTAAAATAAGTGAAGCTGTTAGTGGACATAATTCCTTATTGACAGTGGGTCTTAGCCATGCCAATGGAAATCGGGCACACCGCTGATTTTAGAAAATACAAATAAAATAAAAGTTATGGTAATTTTTCAACTTACCTTCGTATCTCAGCTCGACGATCTAGAATAAGTAAAGCTGTTAGTGGACATAATTCCTTATTGATAGCGAATCTTAGTCGTGCCAACGGAAATCGGGCACAGCACTGATTTTAGAAAATACAAATAAAATAAAATTTATCGTAATTTTTCAACTTACCCTCGTATCTTAGCTCGACGACCTATAATACGTGAAGCTGTTAGTGGACATAATTCCTTAGCCATAGTGAGTCTTAGCCATGCCAACGGAAATCGGGCACACCGCTGATTTTAGAAAATACTTACCTTACCCTCGTATCTCAGCTCGACGATCTAGAATAAGTAAAGCTGTTAGTGGACATAATTCCTTATTGATAGCGAATCTTAGCCGTGCCAACGGAAATCGGGCACAGCATTAATTTTAGAAAATACAAATAAAATAAAATTTATCGTAATTTTTCAACTTACCCTCGTATCTTAGCTCGACGACCTAAAATACGTGAAGCTGTTAGTGGACATAATTCCTTAGCCATAGTGAGTCTTAGCCATGCCAACGGAAATCGGGCACACCGCTGATTTTAGAAAATACAAATAAAATAAAATTTATGGTAATTTTTCAACTTACCCTCGTATCTCAGCTCGACGATCTAAAATAAGTAAAGCTGTTAGTGGACGTAATTCCTTACTGATAGTGGGTCTTAGCCATGCTAACGGAAATCGGGCATAGCGCTGATATTAGAAAAAACAAATAAAATAAAATTTTTCGTAATTTTTCAACTTAGCCTCGTATCTCAGCTCGACGATCTAAAATACATGAAGCTGTTAGTGGACAAAATTCTTTACTGATAGTAGGTCTTAGCCGTGCCAAAGGAAATCGGGCACAGTGCTGATTTTAGAAAATACAAATAAAATAAAATTTATCGTAATTTTTAAACTTACCCTCGTATCTCAGCCCGACGACCTAAAATAGGCGAAGCTGTTAGTGGACAAAATTCCTTACCGATAGTGAGTCTTAGCCATGCTAACGGAAATCGGGCACAGCGCTGATATTAGAAAATACAAATAAAATAAAATTTATGGTAATTTTTCAACTTACCCTCGTATCTCAGCTCGACGATCAAAAATACGTGAAACTGCTAGAGGACATGATTCCCCACTAGTAGTGGGTCTTAGCTATGCCAACGGAAATCGGGCACAGCGCTGATTTTAGAAAATACAAATAATATAAAATTTATCGTAATTTTTCAACTTACCCTCGTATGTCAGCTCGACGATCTAAAATAAGTGAAGCTGTTGATGGACATAATTCCTTATTGATAGTGCGTCTTAGCAGTGCCAACGGAAATCGGGCACCGCACTGATTTTAGAAAATACAAATAAAATAAAATTTATGGTAAATTTTCAACTTACCCTCGTATCCCAGCTCGACGATCTAAAATACGTGAAGCTGTTAGTGGACATGATTCCCTACCGATAGTGGGTCTTAGCCATGCAAATCGAAATCGGGTGCAACGCTGATTTTAGAAAATACAAATAAAATGAAATTTATCGTAATTTATCAACTTACCCTCGTATCTCAGCTCGACGATCTAAAATACGTGAAGCTGTTAGTGGACATAATTCCCTACTGATGGCGGGTCTTAGCCGTGCCAACGGAAATTGGGCTCAGCGCTGATTTTAGAAAATACAAATAAAATAAAATTTATCGTAATTTTTCAACTTACCCTCGTATCTCAGCTCGACTATCTAAAATACGTGAAGCTGTTAGTGGACATAATTCCCTACTAATAGTGTGTCTTAGCCATGCCAACGGATATCGGGCACAGCGCTGATTTTAGAAAATACAAAGAAAATAAAATTTATTGTAATTTTTCAACTTACCCTCGTATCTCAGCTCGACGATCTAAAATAAGTGAAGCTGTTAGTGGACCTAATTGATTATTGATAGTGGGTCTTAGCCGTGCCAACGGAAATCGGGCACAGCACTGATTTTAGAAAATACAACTAAAATAAAATTTATCGTAATTTTTCAACTTAGCCTCGTATCTCAGCTCGACGATCCAAAATAAGTGAAGCTGTTAATGGACCTAATTGCTTATTGATAGTGGGTCTTAGCCGTGCCAACGGAAATCGGGCACAGTACTGATTTTAGAAAATACAACTAAAATAAAATTTATCGTAATTTTTCAACTTACCCTCGTATCTCAGCTCGACGATCTAAAATACGTGTAGCTGTTAGTGGACATAATTCCCTACTGATGGTGAGTCTTAGCCATGCCAACGGAAATCGGGCACAGCGCTGATTTTAGAAAATACAAATAAAATAAAATTTATCGTATTTTTTCACCTTACCCCCGTATCTTAGCTGGATGTCCTAATATAGAGAAATGTGTTACTAAAAAAATTTCATACTACTACTAGGTCACATTCACCTCAGCACCAATCGTACTCCACATTGATTTTAGACAATACGATTTATCTTCATTTTTTAACTTACCCTCTTATCTTAGTTTAATGATTTAACTCACTCAACAGTGCATCTAATTTCCAGTTATGTCTGCACGTCTCAATTATATCACAACTATCTTATCAATCCAATGGTTGGGGCATTATTTTCCTATACAACATTTTACTGGTGAAACTATAAGTTTCTGACTCTCCCCCGTAACACCAGGATAGACAATTTCCATTTTTTAGTAATATCCGACTGCCTTAGCATCATAAAAAATTCTTATGTAGTTAAAATATGAAAATAAGAATATACAGCAAAAACGAAGTGGTCCACTGTAATTTAAATGAATCTGAATCTGAATCTGATGCTAACTTCCACCACGTCTCTCGAGCTTCTCCTTGGCCGTCGTCGTTTTCTTCGGCCAGTTCGTTTCCATTGTAGTATTTGTTTAGGTAGTCTTTCATCATTCATTCTTTGTACATGTCTGTACCACACCAGTTGTTTTGTTCTTACATCATCCACTAAAGTACGTTCACCCACTGTCATAATTTCTCTTATTTTTTTATTTGTAACTTTTTCTCTTTTTGATTTACCTGCTGCTCTTCTCCAATAGTCCATCTCCGTAGCGGAAAGCATTTTTTCTGTTCTATCCTTGATTGGCCATACTTCTGAGCCGTATGTAACAATACTTTTTACAATGGTGTGATATATAAGCTTTTTGTTATGTTTTGATATACTTTGGTCCCAAATTATTTCATTTAATAAAGTTATTGCTTTTCTTCCTTGTACGTTTCGATCTTTTATGGCTTTGTCTAGTGTTCCGTCAGCTGTAATTTTTAGACCTAAGTATTTATACTCATCACAGGACTGAATTCGCTGCCCAATATTTAAGATTAGATCCTGTTTCATTCCACCGATACACATATATTGTGGCCAATCTAAAAGACGTTGCCGCCATTTTGCGATACTGTAAATAGAAAAATAATGCTGTGCCAATTTGTGACACTAAAAAAAATTACTGAGTAATTAAACAAGTATCTGGAAGCAGAACTGTATTTTTCAGCTAGGTAAAACATTGATATGCCCGGTAACTTTTATACAGTAGAGAAGGGGGGTTCAGAAATAAGAAAATTTTAAGTGCGCCACAGTGTTTTAATACCAATGTTTTACAAAGAAGATCTTAATTAAAATACAGTTCAACTCAAACGTTGTAGCCAAACAATGAAACTCTACCTACATTCGAGGCTTCCACAGTATTTGTGTAATTAAGAAAAACCAAAAAGAAATTGACTCTTTGACAAAATAAAATTTTAAAAGGTTGAATTAAGGTGACAAAACTAGATGCACTTTACAGGTAGATGGACTTACAGGTAGAATCTCCAACAGGTCGTAGTGTACCTAAATCTGAGTCAGTAGTGTAAGACTCCATTATATGAATGATCGAAAAAAAATACACTTCCAAAATCATTCCGTCATAGGGGAGTTCTGGACCAAATATATGCTGTCATCATTCTACGTTGGGTAGAATGAGACAGACAGCAACCCAGTCCGAGATCTACCCCATGAGGTAAAACAATTTAAGGAAACGGCTAAAAAAATATAATCTCTTCTCTCTTTTGTCTCTGCAAAGTTGGTCAATTGGGTTGTACAAATAATACAAAAATTTAGTTCATCTTGTATATTTTGATTGAAAAAGAAAACTGAGAAAAATACCAAACAAGTCAGGGCCAAGATAGCAAGGCACTTTAAATAGGGCCAAAATAGCAAGGCACTCCAAATTTCACAGGAGAAATCGTATTAAATAAATGAAATGAAGGAAAACAAGTCAATTTAGTAAATACTCCGCAAAATTGTGGTTATGACGTCATACCGTTACCTTGCGTTTACAAGCAATGTTGAAATTACACTGTGAAAAATTATATATGAAAAAAAAATATATATCTAAATATCCTTGCTCCTACCTTGGTCCTTGATTATCTTGTGGTTAAATGTGTGTTTTGTTTTGTAAAGCTGGTGTTGTCCAGACATCTCCTCACTGCTGCACCGGGTCCTGTTTTGTTCACGCCCACCCTGAAGATCCCTTAGCACATGGTACTAGGGCAGCACATGATCGTGAAAAAGGTTGTTGGATCCTTGCCCGAGCATAAAACCCTGTGGAAAATGAAATATTTCAGTTTCCTGGAATTCGTCGGTTTTGCACGAGGTTCCCCTACACCGAGTAACTTAAATCAAGAACCCCATGTCGACTCAATAAAATAAAGCAGATTTCAACAGATGAACTAAAATAACCCTAACATACCTTTCCCAGGGTTACAATGCTACAACCTTGTTCCACCAGCACAACTGTCCCGTCGATGGAATGGACGGTGCTGTAACCAAAAGAGAAAAACAATATATAGTTTTTATATAAAACGTGGTTTTTAAAAAAATTAAAAAAAACTCCAAAAATTTCCCACGTCTTTTATCGAAAAATTACATTTCACACGAACACACTTACAATTTGGAAGGCAAATATTGTCTTGAAGAATTCAACAAAAAAAAAATCGAACTTATCACGCTTCTTTCCGTAGAAATGGCGCAGGTCTTGAATCCCTCACTCAGAGGATGTGAGCCGTCACTTGGAATTCGCCCAATACGACGGACTCACTTTCACAGTCTCTGGGACAGAACCTGCAACCACTGCAGTGCCAGTAACCAAAAAAACAATGGCGATCCCAGAGACTTGTTGTCGACCCAACTCAATTCTTTAGAAAAAGAGAAATGACACTTTGTCGAGGAAGATGCCGGAAATAGTTCTTTAATTTGGCGGGGACAGTACACAGTACCAACCAAATTTTCCCGGTAAAATTCAAATAAGGATGCAAACCCATTTATAAAAAAGCGCTCTCACCAAAAAATCCCTAGCCCCGGTTTGCAAGCCTGACAAAAAAATCCGCCGTTTCCAAATCGGCCAATGACGACGTACACTAGTACTTCCGTACCGGTCTGTGGGGGGCAGCATCAATTAAGCAAAGAGATATTGAAAATGTCCTACAAGCATTGAGGTGTTGTCAGATCTATTTCTGCGGATCATTTTTTAAACGAGGATTTTCGAGATGCACAACCGGACCCCTGCCAACATAGCAAGTAGGAGGAAAATAACCAATTAGACTATAAGAAGTTTAGCATTGAAACCATTAACTGTAAAATCCATTACTGGAGATCAGTCAACCAATTCCCATATGAGTAAAGCCATACTAAGTGTAGAATTTAGTTATATTTTAGTTATAGTTTTAGTCAAAAGTATCCTTCGCTCTTTATATATGCTTTCTCTAATATTCATATAGTTTGACGCAATTTTTGTAAAACATTTTTACATTAATAAAGTTGTTTCTGAACTTGAACTTAAAAATACACATTGAACTACTGCTTGAACCCGGCCTAAGAGTGTTCAGATGTTAAGTTTGCTCACCACTAGCTAGCCCTACGTAACCCTTCAATCCGACTAACTGAGCTAGATATTAACTTTATTTAACTACGATTATATATTAATTTATATAATATAAAAATACGATTTTGTTTATTCTTTTAGTCCTGGTTTTATCCCTCGTTTATGCCCAATTTACAAAAGTGCATAACTTGTATTTATTTTATCTTCTACTTATCAAATTAATAAAGATATCAAAGTGGGCGGAGCCTCGGTTGTTCCTGGTCAAACCGTGGACCTAAATATGTTTTCGTGCTACAAAAACTAGCTAATCCGTGAATAAAAAGAGTTTCGGAAGAGAAATCACTGTCCTAACATCCTAGAAAATACAAATAATCGAACATCCACAGACATGTGTTCTCGCTGTTACTGAAACCATTTGTGATGTGGCAACGCCGCCATTCCCCAGCAGAACAGCTGTTTATCTTCATGAACGTCAAAGAAAATTACGAAATTTTACAGATAAACAAAACAATCAAAAGTTTTTATGTGATTTTATCCAAAACCTGTGATCTCAGATTCCAATTAGAATGCCCAAACAATCCAAAGTGCACAGTGCCCACAACAATATGATGGAATACCTCCTCTATAAGGTAACTTTTTGGACAGTATATAACCTCAAAACCTAGCTCTATAAATTACCCTTAATTTGTGTATAGAAAAACGAATCGAATAGCTTGATTATTTACATAAATAAAACAAATATGTAACGTGTATCTTAAGCGTAAAAATGACACGTTACATAATCCCCCCCCCCAACTTCAAGACGATTAACCTAAAAAGGTTAATCAGAGAGGTCCGCTGCCAACTTAAGAACTTTGGCATGCCAGCTCCCTGGTAGTACTTTACCCGATGGTTCCTGAAGCTTAAATATCCATGGAGAAATTTTATTCCTAATCACATAAGGACCAACGAATTTCGGTGCTAACTTCTTCGAGAAATACTTCGCAGCATCTGGCAACACATAATTCTTCTTCCAAACACGCTGACCCACAACAAAGTTGGGTACCCTTGTACGCAAATTATACTGAACTACGTTTTTCTCTCCCGCCACCTCTAGCCTTCTCTTAACATCAGCATAGAGCTTCCGGAAACCTTCGATCTTACTTTCAGCTGCAGTGTACAATCACCATTTTCTTCAGATTACAAAACTGGGTTGGAGTAATCTTTTCCTGACAAACACATATTCCTACCCAAATTAACAAAGAAAGGAGACATCCTGGTTGTCTCATGGGTTGCAGTACTTATCGCGCAGGCAAGTTTATGTATTTGTTCGTTCCACTTCCTGTGGTTGTCTTTCACATAACAACATAACATGGTTTTTAACGTACGATTCGTCCTTTCTGTTGGATTCGCTCTGGGGTGATTTAACTATAATAAATAATTAAAATATTTTTTTTACGGTACTGTTTTATTTATTTAGTATTTGTAAGTTTTTTAACAAAATATTTATAGATATGCACAAGGATAGATAGTATATAGGTACATATTTACAAAACTCTATTCATATTTCATTCGCCATTCTAAAAAATTTTATCTAACGACACATCAGTGATCTTATAATGAACAAACTTCGAGTGGCTTTCTTGAATGTAAGATCTCTTCCTGGTCATTTTGCAAGCATTAAAAGCCTTATTGAAAATGAAAAATATGACATTTTCGGAATATCTGAAAGCTTCTTGACCAATAGTATTCTAGATAATAATCTTCACATAAAAAATTACACCTTGATTAGAAAAGATGTGGGAAGAAGGTGTTCTGGCCTGGCTTTTTATATTAACAAAAAACTAGATTTTGAGGTGTTGGATACTGGTTTGGTTTGAGGCTCTGGAACAGTTTTGGATAAAACTTAAATTGCTGAAAAAACATATGTCGTTGGTGTGCTGTATAGGCCGCCAAAAGGTAGTCATGCAGATTTTTTAAACATTTTGGAGTCTTTATTTGAACAATTTTCAAGTAATCAAATAATTTGCAGAGGAGACCTTAATTTAGATTTACTTAAACAGACAAACTATACAGATAAATACTGTGAACTAATCGACGTGTTTAATCTAAAGCAAATAATAACAGAGCCAACAAGAATAACGGAAAAATCCAGAACCCTTATCGACCACATTCTCATACCAAAGGAAATAGAAAAATTCTGTAGTGGAGTTAAGGACTGCTCATTTATTGCAGATCACTCACTAGTATATAATTCTTTAGATAATTGCAACCGGAAAGTTGACGAAACGGTGACATTTAGAGATTATAAAAACATAGATCGGTTTTTATTACAAGAATTCCTCGAAAGCGCCCCTTTTAAAAATATAGTGCATATACCTGATATTAACCAAAAAATCTAATATTTTAACAGAATTCTTTTAGAAATTTTTGATATTTTGGCCCCGGAAAAAACAATAAAATGTAAAAATAAAACCCCTGGATGGCTAACGCAAACAATAAAAGACATGATTAAACTTAAAACAAAGCTTTTCAAAAATGTAAAAAGTTAAATAATGAAGAAAATTGGAACTATTATAAGCAACTAAGAAATCAAGTCAATATTGCGATCCAAAATGAAAAAAAGAGTTTCTTTGAACATACCATAAGACATAATCATAACCAAAAATACCTATGGAACAAATTAAAAGAGTATGACATCTACACCAAAAAAACCGGTAGAGACATTCCTATAGCGCTAAATAAGCCAAACGAAATTAACAACTATTTTTTACAAACCTCCTCAAATAACCCTACCGTGGACCAAAATCAAATAAACTTTTATAATAACAAACTTAAAACGGAGTTCGATCATTTTCTGGAATTCAGCACAGTGTCAGAGTGTCAAGTTAAAGAGCACCTTCTCTCCATAAAAACCGTATCCACTGGAGCTGACGGCATAAATCTAAATATGCTGCTTCTTAGCTCCAAACGTATTCTACCATTCTTAACTAATATTATAAACTCATGTTTACTAGAGGGAGTGTTTCCGGACGTGTGGAAGATATCTCGAGTAATTCCTTTACCCAAATTATCACATCCAGAGAGTTATAATGATCTAAGACCAATTAGTATTTTGCCTGTCCTCTCAAAAATTTTAGAAAAAGTTATGAATAACCAAATAAGGCAACATTTAGATAAGTACAAAATAATACCACCAGACCAATCAGGCTTTCGTCCAGGATACAGTTGTACTACCAAACTACTGGATATAACGGATGACATTGTCCGGGCGACAGACAGGGGTGATTAATTAGATTATTGAGGCTTTAATTCTTTTGGACTATTCCAAAGCTTTTGATAGGCTAAACCATGAGCTTTTGTTCGCTGTGTTACACTTTGCAGGCTTCTCTGACCAAGCAATAAAGTTATTAAAAAGTCAATTACAAGTGAGACTGCAATTTGTGGAGACATCGGAGGGACGCTCTGGTGGCCTGGATATAAG
Organism: Aspidapion aeneum; assembly: GCA_963576565.1. Lineage (NCBI taxonomy): Eukaryota > Metazoa > Arthropoda > Insecta > Coleoptera > Brentidae > Aspidapion > Aspidapion aeneum. The sequence continues at coordinate 79,924,996 of OY755040.1, forward strand.
TAGCGGAGTTCCACAAGGCTCAATTCTTTCACCGATCATCTTTAATATTTATACGGCCGAAATAACGAGTTCTTTAAAAAATTGCTCATCAAAAAGATACTGTGACGATACACAGGTCAAGAAATCATTTAAGGAAAAAGACTATAAAGCCGCAGAAGAGGATATAAATAAAGATCTGGAAAGACTTGCGAAGGCTTCTAAATCGCATAACCTTGTCATTAACCCATCTAAATCGCAATTACTAATTTTTGGCAAAGAACCAGAGGAACCACTACATATTAAAATTAATGAACAAAAAATTAAAGCCACAACTAATGCAAAAAATCTTGGACTTCATTTTGATGAGAAATTAAGATTTAAACACCACATAAATAAATGCCTTCAAAGGGCTTATTTTAGTTTGAGAATGCTTTATCCTAGCCGTCACATTTTAACAGTAAACCAAAAAACCAAACTTACCGACACTCTAGTATTAAGCAGTTTCAACTATTGTGACGCCGTGTATGGACCCTGCCTTAATGCTTTGGACAAGCAACGTATCGAGAAAGTCCAGCGTTCGTGTTTAAGATATATCTATGGAATACGAAAATACGATAGAATTTCACACAAACTAAAAGAAACAAAATGGATATCCATGAAGCACAGAAGGAAACTTCACTCTCTCTGTATATTCCATAAAATTATTAAAACTAAGCAGCCACCAGAACTACATCAGAAAATTAAATTTCGTGCTTCCAGTCACTCTCTTGGTGCCAGACAACAACACTTTATTTTTACTCCCACCTATCGCACAACGTTCTTTGAAAGAATCTTTAGTTATAACATTTGTAAATTTTACAATTCTATTCCTAAAAAAGCAAAAACTTTAAACCAAGCTCAATTTAAAACTTTTATGAAAATTAAATTTCTAAATGCTGGCGACTAAAACACACCCGATTGCACATCTTCATTCCGATTATCTTTTTTTATAAATAGGTACACCTTCTGTAATTATATATATTTTCTAATCTTTCCTTGTTTTATCTACATTTTATCTACAATTTTATCAACATTTTTATATAAATTTTTATTTACATTTTAATTATACCTAAATGTTATTAAGATTTATTATTGTTTAATTAGGCAAATTATTTTAGTTTTAGAAATAAATTATATGAGATAGTGGGGGTGAGGGCTTACATCGTGCATTTGGGCACGATGTGGGTGATGCACAAGCGGTAGACCTAGGGGTTAAACTTAGACCAATTTTTATTGTGTTTAACTCCTTTTTGCAACTTCAAGTTTTTTCTATGTAATTTCTAACATCATGTCAATATTAATTGTTGCAAATAAATGTATTATTTATTTATTTATTTATTTATTTAATACGGATGTTGGCGCAAGCAATGAATTTCCTATTTTTCATTTTCTTTTCCTTTTCTGCGCGTTTAAAATAATTTAAATTTTCGCGCTCTTAAATATGCATATGGGTTTTCACGGCACCGCACACGTGCGAGGACAAGCAGCACCGCGATGAGTGCGCAAACAACCACCGTCACAACAAGACACTAGAAAAATCACGTTCCCAAAAAATTGAATTTTGAGGTGAAAAACTGGACGTTTAAACGTTGACTAGAGCCGCAAGAGAGTCCGAGGGAGATGCCTGAAAAATATAAAATTCCATATGTATCGTAACTTTCCATTTACAATCGTCAATACCGACAATTATTTTTAAATGTGCTTGTAAAGCCAAACCGGCGACATGTCGAAGGAAATTTCATTATTTTTCAGTACTTGCACGCACATTTAATGGTCCTTCCACCCAAATAATAGTTTTTCCAACTACCTAGACTCCTGTGGTTCACCAATTTCCTACAAAAATTCCAAATTTCCATATATTTTCAAAATTTCATTTCCAAAAGTGAGTCGGCTATTTTCTTATCGGTAATCACGCCATATTGATTCGCACCGGTTGGACATATTTTCCTAAAAGTTGATTGAAGTTTTCATTACGTTTCAAAAATAGCTATCGCCAATGTGCATATTTTCAAAGCTGATCGCTTTGTTCATTACATTTTCAGTAAAAGTGGCGTCAATACGCCGAAAGTGAAATTTTAAGGCGGTTCTTCCATCTACTTTCCTTTAATTATCAATTTTACAGGTGTCGCGTTAACGCGCAGGTGCAAGTGTCGCCGTCACCAGGGTCATCCCGCTTGAATAGTGACGTGGGTCTCACGTTGCGCACTCGTTGTTTCTTCGAATACCGACTTTTCTTAAAAACTTTCAAACAGGACCGCTAGTCGTATGCACAGTGTGTGCGACTTGGAATCGAGAGGTACGGGGTTCAATCCTTGGTGAGACATAAAAGTTTTTTTTAAAGGATATGTTCAAATAATACATACAAACATTTCATTTCAAAATTTTCGAAAAAAGTTAATAAAATTAAAATAATAAAATTGTTTAATTTTTGCTAAAATTCGGGTTATATTTTAAGCATTTTTTTTTGGGTTATTTTAAAAACAAATTAACTTTCAAAAACAAAAATGTCTACGCAAAAACAGAAAAAACTTTGCGACAAAAGGCTTTTGAACTTCAACCAAATGGCGGAAGCTCACGAGGTAGCTTTAAAAGCGAACTCGGATACAGCGTTTCACTTTTTGTTTAAATCCAGATATGAAGACGTCGAAGAATGTCATGCTCAATTCTATAATTTTCATAACCAAATTATTGGCTCTCTCGAAGAGTTTAAACTTTCATTTGACGAGCAGGATAAAACTAGAAAAGACTTTGACAACCTTTATTATGAATGTAAGGGTATTTACTACGACCTTTTTAGGGCCAACCCTGTCAAATACGTAGGCAACCCTAACCAACAAAATATTGTTCAGAGGTCAAATACAAGATCATTTCCATAACCAAGGTTGCCAATTTTCGATGGTAATTATAAAAACTGGCAACACTGGTTTGACTTATTTAAAGTCATGGTACATCAAAATTCTGATTTAAGTGATATAGAGAAATTTCAACAATTGCGGAGTTCTGTTCGGAATGAAGCTCTTTCTCTAGTAAAAACCATTCCCCTCGCAGATAGCAATTATCACATTGCGTATGAAACCTTAGTAAAGAGGTATCAAAATAAACGAATTATTGCTACTACCGCTTTGAATGCTATTAACTTTCTTTCAACTAAGTCCAGTTCTGGGAAAGAATTACGTTCCATGTTGGATACATTTTCTGAGAATCTAGCCATCTTAAATGAGCTTGGTTTTCCTACAAAAGAATGGGACTTTCTTACTTTTAACATGATGCTCTCAAAACTTGAAGTCAAGATGAGGACTGATTTCGAACTTTACTATAGTAGAGAGAAAAACAATTCAGAAATTCCGTCCTACACCGATCTTTACACGTTTATAGAAAATCATTGCGTTGCGCTCGAATCTGTAGTGCAAATGCCCAGTTTTAGTAGGCAAAATCAAACCCCTAGACAACCTCAAACTACGCGTAATTCTCAACAGAACAGTTTTCAGAGAAACAGTTTTAATAATTTTAATTCACCTTCTGCTTTCAATACAACTATTTCAAATCAAAGTTCAAATTCAAGAAATCAACAAAATACTTTACAAAATAGCAATCAACGCAGCAACCCTCAAACACAAAATAATCAGAACAAAACTTTTAATCCAAAAATAAAATGTTACCTATGTTCTTCGAGTCACGCATTATCGAAATGTATCGAATTTCAAAACAAAAGTCCACAGGAAAGGATGGGTTATGTTCGGCAGGTGAATCTATGTCAAAATTGCTTACATTTTGCTCACCAGACCGTGAATTGCCCCTCCTCCTACAACTGCATCACGTGTGGAGCCAGACATCATAGTCTTCTCCATGTTCCACAACCAGTAGCGCCCTCTGTGAGTGTTAATTCATATCCTCCAGAGAACGCTAATATTTCACTTTCCAATTCCAATAGCACCCCCATGTCAGGAAGCCATTCCACAAACTGTCATGCGACAATGATTTCCAAAAATTCCACTTTTCTACTTTCTACCGTTGTAGCTGACATGTTAGACTCAAGGGGACATTACCAACCAGTTCGTATCTTACTCGATTCTGCCTCAGAGGCAAACTTTATTTCAGAAAAATGTCTAAATCGTTTAGGTCTTTCGAAAAGCTTCTTTTCTACTTCTATTCAAGGCTTAAATCAAATGATATCTTCCAATACCAAAGGTAAGACGAAATGTCTTATCAAACCTCAAGGTCAAGCGGGACCTACCTTTGATTTTGAGGCTTTAGTACTTCCAAAACTTTGTACAGAGATTCCTTCTTGCGCTGTCGACTCGAGCAAGTGGAATCACATTCGCAATATCAAACTTTCTGATCAAAACTTCCATATACCAAGTTCCATTGATGTCCTAGTAGGTTGTCAACTTTTTCCGCATCTCTTACAAAAGGGAGTTATCCACGGAGAGCGTGGACAACCTAGTGCTTTTAATAGCATCTTTGGCTATGTGCTGATTGGTAAAGTTGAAACTTCAAAGCAACAAAATCCACAATCACTCATAAGCTGTTACACTTCCATCGAACCATCTCTGGATATCTGCCTAGAGCGCTTCTGGGAGATAGAGCAGGTTCCACATAAGGTTCATCACAGTCCTGAGGATATTATGTGCGAAAAATTATTCACCATCAGTTTCACGCAACGAATCAGGTAGATTCGTCGTTCCATTACTTTTCATAAACTTAGAACCCCAGTTGGGTGACACCTATCCAATCGCTTTAAAACGTTTCAAGCTTCAGGAAGCTAGACTTCTCAAAGACTCAGCTAATTATCAAGCTTACAAAGATTTTATGCAAGATTATTTAGACACTGGTCACATGATACCTATTCCTACGCCTATATCTAAAGATGTCTTGAATAATTTCTACTTTATCCCTCATCACAGTGTCTGGAACACTGGAAAGATAAGAGTGGTCTTTGATGGGTCTCAACGTAGTCCCAGAGGTGTCTCACTCAACGAGACGTTGTACACAGGTCCTAAACTGCAAAATGATGTCCGTGAAATTCTACTTAATTTTCGAATTCATGCTGTAGCCTTTGTTACTGACATAGTAAAAATGTTCCGACAGATTTTAATTATTCCTGAGCACACGCGTTATCAAAATATTCTATGGAGATTTTCTGAGGATGATCCTGTCCAAACCTACTCCTTAAGAACAGTTGTTGATGAACTTAAGTCATCACCTTACTTAGCTATTCGTACTATACAAGAACTAGCTAAACTTGAGTCTGAAAGGTATCCTAATGCTTCCAAGGTGCTTCTTAAAGACATTTACGTCGACGACGTGCTCACTGGGCAGGATTCTGTGGCCTCTGCCAAAGAACTTCAGTCGGAGTTAATCTCCCTGTTGCGCCTAGGAGGGTTTAAACTTAAAAAATGGGCGAGCAACAGTCCGGAACTTCTCTCCTCATTCTCAGAATCAGAAACACAAATGTCCATTCGTTTCGACAAATCCGAACCTAATTTTGTAAAAATATTGGGTCTCCAATGGAATCCTATCTCAGATTCGTTTACCTACTTGGTCGTACCAGAAGATAAACCATGCACCAAGCGAGGTATCTTATCTCAAATCATGAAAATTTTTGATCCCTTATGTTTCTGTTCATCCGTTTCTTTACTTGCTAAGCATCTCATGCAAGATCTGTGGAAGGAGAAGCTGGACTGGGATTCTCAGCCTCCTGCGCATATCGTAAATGTTTGGAATCAATTTCGAACCGAACTTCCAAATCTGTCAAATATTCATTTACCTAGACGCCTTTCCATTGATCAACCACATAGCATTGAACTTCACGGCTTTTCAGACGCCTCTATGATAGGTTACGCGGCTACGGTCTATTTCAGAATGGAGTCAGTTTCCGGAGAAATCCATACCTTTCTTGTAATGGCCAAATCTAAGGTCGCACCAGTGAAAACAGTCAGTCTTCCGCGACTGGAGCTTCTTGGTGCCACTTTACTTTGAGACCTAATTTCCTTTATTCAAAACACTTATTCAGATATTCTTAACTTCAACCAAATCTGTGCATGGTGTGATTCCCAAGTGGTTCTATGCTGGTTGGCGGCTTCACCTCACAGGTTTAAAACGTTTGTGGCAAACCGTATCTGTCACATTCAAGAAACCATTTCTCCTACGGCCTAGAAATATATTCCATCAGCGCTAAATCCAGCCGACTGTCTTATGCCTAATCAACTTGTCAAACATGACTTGTATTGGGAAGGTCCTTGTTTTCTTAGGCTACCAAAAGAGAGCTGGCCTGATGATTTTCGCTGTCCAGACCCTCCGGAAAACGAGGTTATTCTGGAAGAACGCAAATCAGTATTTCAAACATGCACCACACATGCTTGATACTTTTCTTTCTCGTTACTCTTCCCTAGAGAAATCTAAATATCCTAACGAAAATATTACCGAAGTAGAACTTCAACATTCTCTTATTGTTCTCGTTCGGCATGTTCAACGTTCCATCTTTGCTGATCTCATTTCACGTTTGAATGACGCAAAGCTACTTCCTAAACAATTTCGTAAACTTTCACTTTTTCTAGATACACAAGGCTGCTTAAGAGTGGGGGGTCGATTACCACATTCTTCCGAACTCTCTTATTCAGCAAAACACCCTTTACTTTTACCACGTTCTCACCGTCTTACTCAACTTGTAATGAGTACACTCACAAAAGGTACTGTCATCCCGGTCAAAAAACGTTGCATTACCTCTTGAGACAACAATTTTGGATCCTTTCCCCTCGCTATGCAATCGAGAGTATAACTTCTCATTGCATTTTATGCTATCGATTAAATCCTAAACCTTCCGTACAAATCATGGGCAACTTGCCTGCTCAACGCATCTCTCAAGTAAAAGCATTTTCACATGTTGCCATAGATTATTGTGGTCCCTTTCCAATTACAATGGGAAAGTACCGAGGTGCAAAGGTATCCAAAGGTTATATTCTTGTCTTAGTCTGCTCCGCAACAAAGGCAGTTCACCTAGAACTTACCTTCGATATTTCCACCCCTACCTTTCTTGCGGCTTTTAAGAGATTTGTGGCAAGAAGAGGAAGAATCTCTGACATTTACTCAGATTGTGGTAGCGCGTTCTTGGGAGCTGATCGTTTGCTCAAACAGTACTCCCAGGAAGCATGTCACAGTCTAAAAATTACCTGGCATTTTTCAAGTCCTGGTAGTCCGCACCTAAACGGACTAGCCGAGGCAGGAGTTAAATCCACCAAGGCAAATTTAAAACGTGTAATAGGTGAGCAACGGTTAACCTATGAAGAGTTTTTTATTTTTTTGTGTCAGGTCGAATCCATACTAAACAGCCGGCCTCTGTATGCCCAAAGTATGAATCCGAATGACTTTCTTCCACTGACCCCTGGTCATTTTCTTACCCTGGAACCGTTGAATTCCGTACCAGAACCCGATTTTTCTGATTCCAAGTTGAACACCCTGTCCCGCTGGCAGCTGGTGCAAAGGCTCCAGTCCGATTTTTGGAAACGCTGGAACTTGGAGTACCTAAACACCTTGCAACAGCGTTCTAAATGGACAGAGGCTTCTAACAATATTAAACTAAATACTTTAGTCGTGGTAAAAAATGAACAAAAACCGCCATTGCAATGGGCTGTTGGGCGAATTGTCGACGTACACCCTGGCTCAGACGGTCATATTCGTGTTGTAACCATTAAACCAGCTACAGGAACATATCGTCGACCAGTAGTGAAACCATGTCCTTTGCCTATGCCCGACGCATAAGGCAAAATTTTCTTTTTCTTTCTTAATTTTTTCTAAGTATTTTTTTTCTCTTTTTTTTAATTTTAATTTACATGCATAATTTAATGCATATTTGTTAAATTGTATCGTTTAATTGCTAATAGGCGAATATTATTTAATTTTTTTTCCTTTCCTTTTCTTAACTAAGTAAAAACACACGTGTTTTGGCGGCCGGAAAATGTTGGTGCAAGCAATGAATTTCCTATTTTTCATTTTCTTTTCCTTTTCTGCGCGTTTAAAATAATTTAAATGTTCGCGCTCTTAAATATGCATATGGGTTTTCACGGCACCGCACACGTGCGAGGACAAGCAGCGCCGCGATGAGTGCGCAAACAACCACCGTCACAACAAGACACTAGAAAAATCACGTTCCCAAAAAAGTGAATTTTGAGGTGAAAAACTGGACGTTTAAACGTTGACTGGAGCCGCAAGAGAGTCCGAGGTAGGTGCCTTTTCATATAAAATTCCATATGTATCGTAACTTTCCATTTACAGTCGTCAATACCGACAATTATTTTTAAATGTGCTTGTAAAGCCAAACCGGCGACCTGTCGAAGGACATTCCATTATTTTTCAGTACTTGCACGCACAACGAATTATACTGAATTTTAACCTGATAACTCTCAGCAAAACGCTTACACTCGTTACTTTTGTACTAAGGGCCATTATCACAAAGTAGCAAACGGGGTACTCCGAAGACCATAAATACTTGCTCCTCAAGATGCTTGACAACAGCTTGAGTAGGGGCTGTTCGCATTGGAAAAACTAAGGAAAACTTACTCAAATAGACCGTAATGACGAGAATCCAGCAATTACCCTTTGTCGAACGAGGTAGAGGTCCACATAAATGTGTTGAAATAATTTCCCAAGGACGAGTTCGTTTTGGGTGAGATATCATCTGATCAGATACACTTTGTGTATCACCTTTATGAGCTGCACAGACAAAGCATTTCTTTACAAAAGTTGCCACGTCCTGGCGCATTTTTGGCCAATAATATTTTTCTGCCAGTATGTGGAAGGTTTTATACACACCCATATGTCCTGCGGTAGGAGGATCGTGAGCTTCTCCAATAATTCTACGCCTATGATCTTTGGGGACTACCTCTTTCCAATATTCGTTAGATGGTGAAAGTTGATGGTATTCTTGTTTGACATATTTATACAACTTATTATCAGTGTATCTCCAATTCATAAATTTTAACGGTGATTCTACGACCCTCTTTACAACTTTTGGTACCATCGATCTTTAATTGCTGTTGAAGCGTCTCTGGGCTGCGAAATTGTATCAATCATGGGTACTGCACGAGACAACATGTCCGGGACAACTAAATCTTTCCCTTTTCGATGGATTACTTCAAAGTCATATTGCTGTAGTTTTCCAGACCAACGAGCAAGTCTTCCACTGGGCTCTTTCAAGCTATGAAGCCATTTTAAGCTAAAATGATCTGTTATGACCTTAAATGAGATCATCCCCTCAATATATGGCCGGAGCTCCTCTATCGCCCAAACCAATGCCAAACATTCTCGCTCGGTGATCGTGTAAACACTTTCTTGCTTAGTCAAAGATCGACTCAAATAGCATATGACTTTGTCTCCTTCAGGATAAGGTTGCGTTAAACATGCTCCTATTCCATATCCTGATGCGTCTGTTTGAATGACAAATTCTTTGGTATAATCTGGACATGTAAGAATCGGTGCAGTCACTAAAAGTTCCTTAATCTTAATAAATGCTTTTTCGCAGTCTGGAGTCCAATCGAACTTTTGATTCTTCTTAGTTAGAGCTGTAATTGGAGCTATTATCGCTGAAAAATTATCTATAAAACGTCTATACCAGGATATTGTACCTACAACTCTACGAACTTATCTGACAGTTCCTGGCGTCTGGAGCTCTAACACGGCTTTAATTTTATTAGGGTCGACTCGGATGCCTCGACGGTCCACTACGAATCCTAAATAAGTCATTTCTGGCTTACACAGTTGGCATTTCTCCCAACTAATCGTTATCTTTGCATTCTGCAATCTTCGTAGGACTTCCTCGAGAATTCTAAGATATTCAGAAAAGCTCTGTGTGACAATTACGAGGTTATCGAGATATACGTACACGTAGGGGTCTAAATCGTTTTCTTTGATGCTATCTATGAGTCTCTGCCAAGTCGCAGGCGCATTATGAAGACCAAAATGTAAACGCTTAAATTGGAATAGACCTCGTCGACAGATGAATGCTGTTAGTGGCTTCGATGATTCTTCTATTGGTATAAGCGCTTTTAATATATAAAGTTGACAAGTACTTAGCATCTTTCAACTTTTCAAGAGTCTCGGATACGAGTGCTAAAGAATAACTATCACGCGCTGTCACTGAATTCAATTTGCGGTAGTCTACGTAGAAACGATCTTTCTTTGTGTTTTTCCTTTGTATCATTACCACTAGTGAAGCCAATGAACTACTACTCCGTTCTATTACATCTAGTTTCAGCATTTCGTCGATTTCGTCGTCAATAAGTTTTTGACTGACCGGTGAGACCTTATATGAACGTTGTCTTATCGGTGCTGCATCTGTTGTAATCTTATGCTCTACCCTGTCTGTACATCCTAGTGAGTCACCCATAATAGTCTTATATTTATCGACCATTTCCTCTAGTCGTTCTGATTCATAAGGCGTAAGACTAGTTTGTTGGTCTGATGTTTCTAAAGAACAAATCACATCTTTAGTCTCGGCAAAGTGCCACTCATTAGTACTGAAGTTCGGTACTATACCCATCGAAATCCAAAAATCTAATCCCAAAATCAAAGTGTGCGTCAACTTAGGAACGACGACGACCTCTATTAACCTAAATTTATCTGTCCCAATACTACTCGTGCTTTGACCATTTGCCACAATACAACTCGTCTTCTTCGTGGTATCAAGTGAAAAACCAAACCTCTCGATGATTGACCAACCATGATTCCCTAAAAAGGTACGTGAAGCCCCGGAATCCATCAAACCTAGTAACTTACTTCCGAGCACATCCACTTCTAAATAAGGTCTCTCATCTTTACGAGCATGACTTATTACATAATATAAGACGTTCGTTAGCCTATCGGTCGATGCTTGTTCAGGCTGACTCGATGGTCGACCGCCTACGAGCGCCTGGGTCCGTTTCCCTGACGATTACAATTACGACATTGTCTTACTGTTACCCCTGCTTGTCCACACGACTAACACTGCTTACCTCTAGGCAATGCGCACCCGATCGCCATGTGCCCTGTTTGATTGCATCTATAACATACCGCGTCCCTATTCGCCCTACCAGGTCTAAAACCCTGTGGTGGTTGTATATCCCTGTCATTTACGCTAGACTGACCACTAGCTGGTTGCTGTCTATCTCTATCAGCTCTAGCAGCGAAACTACTTGCTGGCGGCTGCCTATTTCTATCGAATCTATTAGCAGGATGATTTAAATTCTGTTGGTTCGATGTCCTGGTACCTGATATTTGAATTGCATCGATCCCTGTTGGAAAATCGTCATTGTCGCTCTCTACGTCAACGTAGGCTAGGTCAGGTTCAATAGATTTGTTTTTCCTAGGTGTAAAATTCTCCTCCTCTAAACCACATCTCTGGTCTATTCTACGACACAAATTTTTCAAATGTGATAAGCTATTGACCTCAGTAGCAATCAACCCATTCTTATAGATGTCCGCGATATTTCTGAAGACGATAGCTAATTTCGCCTCTTCAGAAACAGGACAGCCAAGTCTTTGGAAATATGTGTTCATGACAGCAATATAGGTTCCTATAGACTCTCCAGGGCCTTGTTTACGTTTTTGGATTTCCTTTAATAGCTTCTCGCCATATGAAGAACGGAGATACTCTGCCATGAACTTCTGTTCCAGCTGTTCCCATGTATGGACTTCTCTACGAACATCTTTATAAAAAGTATAAGCTGACGTTTCAAAAAGATCAATGCCTGAGCTCAGTAACACCTTTTTGCTAACTCCTCTAGCCTGACTTAACTCGTCCACTCTCTCGAAAAATGCGGTGACGGAGATCGTACCCCTCTCGCCTGTAAACTTTAAGTTCCATTTATGCGGAGGTACAGGTGCAACGTGATATGAGGTACCAGGATCACTTGACATTGGTACTGGCGACGAACATGAAAATGGTCGTGACTGAGCAATCGGTGCTATGCTACTTTGTAGGGCAGCTAAGGAACGGTAGACGGTTGTTGATAATGAAAACCTGATGTACCGTCATTTTAAATTAGCATTGGGGTTGGTGCTTGTATTGGTGTTTGAGTCGGGTTCGTAAGCACTTGCATTTGCAATGGAGCAATGACAGACGGTTAGTTTGTAGGCTGTTGAGCTGTTCTCTGTGTGCTCAAGTGCTGTGGTTGCGGGAAATGAGACAGGTTGGGTGTGTTGCCAGGTTTTCTTGAGTGGTCCGAGCCTCGACTCGTTGATTGGGTTTCAGATGCTTCATCATCATCTGAGGTAATGCCAACTCTTGGTAAATCTGTTGCTTGGCTTTGCAACCTCCCAATCAAACTGAAGGTTTCCGCAACCAGTATGACTTTTGTTTGACTTTCTTCAAAGTTGGACGGATTCATGTTGTTAATCCTGGCTAGTACGTGTTCCAACCTTACAGCGATTTTTCTAAACTCTCCCCCTTTGCTCGTACCAGAGAACTTCTCTACCAGCGGTACCAGACTATCTAGCTTCTTCATGCAGCTAAAAGCGTCCTGGCCAAATTTAAAGGGATACGGAGGGTATCTCATACTTCCATCAGTCCTTTCTCTCTGCCTAATCAGTATGAGCTGTTGCTTCATCTCTTCCTCCGATCCAATGGCTATGCCTTTCCATGTTAATTCGTAGATTAACTCGTCCTTGACTAAGTACATTATGTCAGACAACCGACTCAAAAAAATAGCCATGGTGCCTTTTATATATATTAAAACTTTAAACTTTAAAATTCTTAATTATACCTCCCAATTATTAAACTAAACCACGCAGTAACAAACACAAAGTTCACTTTAAATTCACTAGTAAAAATCACTATACCTTTTCTCACAAATGTAGAAAATATAAAACTTAAATACAGGCAGACGCGAACAAAACCGACAAACACCGGAGCAGTAAGAAAATAAAATTTATTTGCATTTAAAAATGTAATCATAGTTTGTATTAAGTATTTGCACAACCAACTATGACGTCCAACCTTGCAGAGAGAAATATCTACTTAAATCCTAAATTAGAATTAATAAGTAGCCATAAAAAAGTTTTAAAAAAATAAAAGAGAGACAAGAGCTTTGGCAGGTAATCAGGTCTTATGTTCCACTCCTGCGTGAGTAAAACCAAAAAAAAAAGATAATTGCGCATATCCTAGCTGAACTGGATTAAAAATTAAAGTTAAGTTATGTTTGTTTACCTCAGCAACCGAATAGGTAAATTTATCCCTAAATGGAACGTACAACAGACTACCTATAACAAAAATCCCAAAGCTGTTGTACACAGTTAACGCTAGGGTATACTCCTGCTATTGCAGAACGGCTCCACAACTAAACTCCTCAAAAAAAACCCAAATCGCCGTATACAATGATTTTTCTCAAAAGAATAAATCAAAACCCACTTTAACCTGCTTACCAATCCTGCGGTTACACGAATCTAGCATTGCTTAAGGCAACATCATCCCTTAATATATAAGTGAACGCAATAAACATCGGAACAGATGTTCATGTTATAGAAATCGTAAAATATGCTCAATTAAAAAAAATCCCCTCGCTAAAATTGCGTCGAATTAGACTAGTAAGGATGTTGTGTGTAATTAAAAATTAAAAAAAAAAAACCGATGGTATTTAAAAAATTTACAAATAACTTCTTGATAGGACTGCAACTCTCTAATACCCATTAAAATGAAATTTTCAAAGTTTAAACTAAGTTGATGCAAACCATGGTCAAAAGACCCTAGGATTGTACCGAAAGGTGTCCAAAAAAAATTAAAAAAGTTTTTTTTTGGTGTCGACCACAGTAGCCCAATAATAAAAAAAAATAATTAGTGGCTTGTTAGAATTTTCATTTTCTACCCTGATAGGTACTTTGGAGTAGGGAGAAAAAAAATGTAAACAACTGATGAGATAGGTTGTTAAAATGCGAGGGTTCGAAATGAAATTATATTTTAATTCCAAAAAAATATTTAAATAAACTGGTAAAACCATTGTAGGGCAAGGTACAACTATGCACCAAAAAAAAATTTGCAACAAGAAAATCAAGTTTCCCTTTTTAGAAAAAATATTTTTAAAAAAATCCCAAAAAAATTTTTCAACAAAATTAGAAAATGATTAAGTAGGGTCGCAGCTCCTATTAGCGAACCTTAATAAAAAAAAATATTAATAAAATTAACACTAGAAAAATCTTATTCGAGTTATGTCATGCAACAGTTTTTGTTCTTTTCCTTTAAAAACAGCTGTAGATTCTTTCCCTTTTCCTCTCCCAAAACTGTGTGAATGTGAAAAGTGAATGAGCTAGAAAAATTAATTTACTATACAAAAAAATTATTGAAAATAAAATTTACTTAAGAATCATAAGGTATAAAAAATCGTAATTGCAAAAAAAACCAATCAGTTTAGGAAAAGTAAAAAAAATAGTTATGTTCCAAAAAAACAACCGATGATAGTATATTTGTTTAAAATTATTACTGAAAGGAATAAACAACGTGAGTACTTATTTACTGACCACTATAATAATGTGAACCTAAGTTTCAAACTTTGCACTCAACCCCGTAAAGAATCATCTTGTGTGCACTTTCAGAAAAACAAATATGAAAACAATTTTAAGGTTCACCAATAAGACCGTTGTAAAACTAAATCTGCCTACTCGAGTGTATTTACACACAACAACTAATCAAAAAAAATTTAATGCTTAATGAATTCTCAGATTCTTATTTCTGGTGTTCACGAGATATAAAATTAAGTTGGGCCCTTCCCACAACTATTAGTCAAAGCAAAAATTACCAAATGTCCAAGGGCTAATGAGACCCTATCCCTACAAATGACATTTTGAAATGAAACAGCTGGGAATAATCCTGCGTAACGACCAGACAACAAAAATCAAGAAGCCAAAAACTATTACATTAATTTTAAAAGAGCATAATAAACTCCCGGCCCCAATTAAACTTTTGTTATATCAACAAAACTCGGCCTAAAACCAAAAAACTTTTTATTAGACATTTCCCCTATTTCCTAAGTATAATGCCAATAAACCCAAAAACTTGTGATTTCCATTCCAATCCCATCCTATATATTTTAAACAGTTAAATGCCCACAGACGCAACAAAATCTTATTTCAAAAAAAGGTGAAGATATTTTGAAGAACCCTGTAAAAATAGAAAACTATTATGGAAAACTGTTCAGATCAGTGTTTCTTACTAATTCCCAACCTAAATATATTTAGTTCCCTCATGTTACTATTTTAATTCCTATCATAACTAAACAGATCAGAAAACTAGTCTTTCTCCGCAAGTCTGCAAGGTCCTGGAAAATGTGAGATTCAGCCTGTAGGCTAAATTTGGATGTATTGTATTTAGCGAAAACCGAAGTTGCGAAATCCTAAAAAGATTAGTACAAAGTCCTCGTTCAACGATTTCTACACTCCGAACCAAACATTTCTTCCATTTCCACCCAGCTTGCGGGAGAAAAACCCCTAATCATTGCAATGTAAAAGGTAGCCAGTTCCTTTATACCCTCAACAACTATCAGAACTAAAAAATATATGCCCTCATCAATGTTTAGTCGCATTAAAGAAAACCTATTGTTTTTAAATTTGTTCTTAGATTGAAATCTTTTTTTTTTAATCAATGATCTTAAATTTATTTTTTAACCTGAACACTTTCCCATTTATTCCATAACAGTGTATTTTAATTTAAAAATTTGCTTCATTATTTGAGGTCACCAGTATGAAATTATCTTAAAATTAAAAAAAATGAAATAAAAAAAAATTATTTCTCAATTGTCCACAACTTCCAAGTTTTCATCCCTAAATAGGTACTTTCTTAGTCTAACACCATCCATCCTTATCCGACATAACGCTTTAATTTTAAAAGCAACAAAACGAAGATTAAGTGAGAAAACTAAGCAAGTAAGTTGGAGGTTGAGTTACAATGGACGCAGATGTAAGGCCCCTTTAAGTACACGCCACTGTCCTGAAATGCAAACTATCAAAAAAACTGAAGACTAGCATAACTGCCGTCAAACAAAATTTGGCATGAAATAAAAATAATTCATCCTATACCAGTATCCTCAACAACAAAACGTTTTTTTCTTTTAAGACCCAAACACCTAACTAATAAATCTTGTTATTTAAAATTATGATTTGGAAGTAAAAGATTTATTTATTCCTGCCTGATCAATAAAGACAAAAAAAAGTTCCCCTTTTGTAACTCAAGAAGTTCCCGTTTGATCCCCTAAAAAAATATAACCTGTCTGGTCACCCTTTAAAACTACGACCACTATACAAACCGTTTTGACCAAAACAAGAATTCGAGAAGTTATGTTTATAGAAAAAAAAAATTATCTTTTTAAGAAAAATTAAATTATTTTAAAAAAAGTAAAATTTTGAAATATTTTACCAATTACCCCCGCCTAGCATTTATATCTAGTTGAAAGTTTCTCTCAAATTTACTGACCAATTTTACGGAATCAGAAAGAAATTACTAAAAAAAAATTACTGAACTTTACAAATGAACTAAAAAAAAAAAAAAATCTATATCTGTCTCAGTTAAACATTTCTTTTGTGGTATTATATCTAGTTGGGCATCAAATTTATTTTCTCTGTATTCAATCCGGAGCAGGCAAAACTTCTCAAGGCTCAAACATAAATGTTTGCACTCCATTGACCATGACCAAGCTATGACCTGAACGCAGAACAAAAATATAGAAAAAATAATTGTGAATCAGAAAAACTTTAATTGATAGAAATACCCGTAGGTCATTTTAAAAAAATGCACTCCAAAGCCCAACGCTGTATTTTCTATCAAAAAAAATTTGACCAGTCACGAAAACACAACTAGACAACGAGACTCGGCAACCAAAGACCTATAAAAACTGCCCCAAAAAAAATACCCCAAAAAAATGTTAACTGGACTTTTGGCATTAATGGGGTTTTAGCCTTGTGTTTCCTAACGTTGCGAGCCAACACTAAGTAGTAGTACCCTCCTCTGACCCGATGTAACTAAGTGACATAAGGTGTTAAGCGTCATATCAACAGTTAGCACCAAAACAAGAAAAGAAAATGACAACGCAGAATAAACTCATTTTCCTTTTCTTTAATTTTTTATTACTTTATACTTTCAACTAAATAAAATTACCAACTGTTAGGCTATATTTACTTTAAAACAACCCAGCCAAGAAAAATTTGTGTGAAACCCTGTAAAAATATTCCAACTTCCGAGTGGTGATATCCAACAAAATATTAAAATCACCAAAAAAAAATAACTTGTTGACCTAAATAAATTGACTGCACTAAAAATAATCGGTCAAACCATTTCTATCTTATTACAAGCAGGAAATAATAAAATAATAGTAATTGGCAACCTGTTGAAAAAAATTGTTAGAAAAACACACTACCTATGTAATATATTTAAAACATAAAAAACCATGTCTGGAGGTCCATCCACCTATAAATCAACAAAAAATTGAAGTAAATTTACATTACTGTAAAACATGTTTTTCCTATAAAAAAACTTTAAAGAACTAAGAACATGATTTGGACGCAGTTGAGTAAAAACTCTTATGCTTTTTATCTACTTATTTTCTTAATAAATAAAATGATTCTTTTGTTGTCCAAGAAAAAAACTTGTAGAGATAAGCTAATAAAAAAAATCATGAAAAATATTAAAACAACAAAACACTTTCCAAATCCAAGCTAAAATATAAAAAAATGTTATTTCCAAACCAATCATGATGGAAAATCTTGTTTTTCTTTTTTATTAAAAAAATGATTGAGTGTCAAAAACACCGACAGCCACGGAAAGCCTTTAACCTGGCTATGGCTGTAACACAAAAAAATTTTCAAAAAATATTTAAAAAAAAATTCTAAAATTGTTTTTTTTCTTTTTCTACATTTAAAAAATTCAAAAAAAAAAATTACCTTAGATGATAAAAACCTAGCCAAAAACTCACGTAGGGCGCCATTTGTGGCCAATCTAAAAGACGTTGCCGCCATTTTGTGACACTGTAAATAGAACAATAATGCTGTGCCAATTTGTGACACTAAAAAAAATTACTGAGTAATTAAACAAATATCTGGAAGCAGAACTGTATTTTTCAGCTAGGTAAAACATTGATATGCCCGGTAACTTTTATACAGTGGAGAAGGGGGGTTCAGAAATAAGAAAATTTTAGGTGCGCCACAGTGTTTTAATACCAATGTTTTACAAAGAAGATCTTAATTAAAATACAGTTCAACTCAAACGTTGTAGCCAAACAATGAAACTCTACCTACTTTCGAGGCTTCCAGAGTATTTGTGTAATTAAGAAAAACCAAAAAGAAATTGACTCATTGACAAATTAAAATTTTAAAAAGTTGAATTTAGATGGCAAAACTAAAAGCACTTTACAGGTAGATGGACTTACAGGTAGAATCTCCAACAGGTCGTAGTGTATGACACCATTATATGAATGATCGAAAAAAAAAATACACTTCCAAAATCATTCCGTCGTAGGGGAGATCTGGACCAAATATCTGCTGTCATCATTCTACGTTGGGTAGAATGAGACAGACAGCAACCCAGTCCGAGATCTACCCCATGAGGTAAAACAATGTAAGGAAACCGCTAAAAAAATATAATCTCACCTCTCTTTTGTCTCTGCAAAGTTGGTCAATTGGGTTGTACAAATAATACAAAAATTTAGTTCATCTTGTATATTTTGATTGAAAAAGAAAACTGAGAAAAATACCAAACAAGTCAGGGCCAAGATAGCAAGACACTTTAAATAGGGCCAAAATAGCAAGGCACTCCAAATTTCACAGGAGAAATCGTATTAAATAAATGAAATGAAGGAAAACAAGTCAATTTAGTAAATACTCCGCAAAATTGTGGTTATGACGTCATACCGTTACCCTGCGTTTACAAGCAATGTTGAAATTACACTGTGAAAAATTATATATTAAAAAAAAATATATATCTAAATATCCTTGCTCCTACCTTGGTCCTTGATTATCTTGTGGTTAAATGTGTGTTTTATTTTGTAAACCTGGTGTTGTCTAGACATTTCCTCACTGCTGCACCGGGTCCTGTTTTGTTCACGCCCACCCTGAAGATCCCTTAGCACATGGTACTAGGGCAGCACATGGTCGTGAAAAAGGTTGTTGGATCCTTGCCCGAGCAGTTTCCTGGAATTCGTCAGTTTTGCACGAGGTTCCCCTACACCGTGTAACTTAAATCAAGAACCCCATGTCGACTCAATAAAATAAAGCAGATTTCAACAGATGAACTAAAATAACCCTAACATACCTTTCCCAGGGTTACAATGCTACAACCTTGTTCCACCAGCACAACTGTCCCGTCAATGGAATGGACGGTGCTGTAACCAAAGGAGAAAAACAATATATAGTTTTTATCTAAAACGTGGTTTTAAAAAAATTAAAAAATCTCCAAAAATTCCCCACGTCTTTTGTCGAAAAATTACATTTCACACGAACACAGTTACAATTTGGAAGGCAAATATTGTCTTGAAGAATTCAAAAAAAAAAATATATCGAACTTACCACGCTTCTTTCCGTAGAAATGGCGCAGGTCTTGAATCCATCACTCAGAGGATGTGAGCCGTCACTTGGAATTCGCCCAACATGACGGACTAACTTTCACAGTCTGGGACAGAACCTGCAACCACTGCAGTGCCAGTAATCAAAAAAACAATGGCGATCCCAGAGACTTGTTGTCGACCCAACCCAATTCTTTAGAAAAAGAGAAATGACACTTTGTCGAGAAAGATGCCGGAAATAGTTCTTTAATTTGGTGGGGACAGTGCACAGTACCAACCAAATTTTCCCGGTTAAATTCAAATAAGGATGCAAACCCATTTATAAAAAAGCGCTCTTACCAAAAAATCCCTAGCTCCGGTTTGCAAGCCTGACAAAAAAATCCGCCGTTTCCAAATCGGCCAATGACGACGTACACTAGTACTTCCGTACCGGTCTGTAGGGACAGCATCAATCAAGCTAGGGAATACTGAAAATGTCCTACAAGCATTGAGGAGTTGTCAGATCTATTTCTACGGATCATTTTTATAAACGAGGATTTTCGAGATGCACAACCGGACCCCTGCCAACATAGCAAGTAGGAGGAAAATAACCAATTAGACTATAAGAAGTTTAGCATTGAAACCATCAACTATAAAATCAATTACTGGAGATCAGAGCATGCATCAAACCCAGGATTATTCGAACACTCAACCAATTCCCATATGAGTAAAGCCATACTAAGTGTAGAATTTAGTTGTATTTTAGTTATAGTTTTAGTCAAAAGTTTCATTCGC
This sequence comes from Aspidapion aeneum, assembly GCA_963576565.1. NCBI lineage: Eukaryota > Metazoa > Arthropoda > Insecta > Coleoptera > Brentidae > Aspidapion > Aspidapion aeneum. Next base: position 79,945,296 of record OY755040.1, read on the forward strand.
TCTTTATATATGCTTTCTCTAAGATTCATATAGTTTGACGCAATTTTTGTAAAACATTTTTACATTTCTAAAGTTGTTTCTGAACTTGAAATTAAAAATACACAAACTACTGCTACTGCTTAAACCCGGCCTAAGAGTGTTCAGATGTTAAGTTTGCTCACCACTAGCTAGCCCTACGTAACCCTTCAATCCGACTAACTGAGCTAGATATTAACTTTATTTAACTATGATTATATATTAATTTATATAATATAAAAATACGATTTTGTTTATTCTTTTAGTCCTGGTTTTATCCCTCGTATATGCCCAATTTACAAAAGTGCATAACTTGTATTTATTTTATCTTCTCTTTATCAAATTAATAAAGATATCAAAGTGGGCGGAGCCTCGGTTGTTCCTGGTCAAACCGTGGACCTAAATATGTTTTCGTGCTACAAAAACTAGCTAATCCGTGAACAAAAAGAGGTTCGGAAGAGAAATCACTGTCCTAACATCCTAGAAAATACAAATAATCGAACATTTACAGACATGTGGTATCGCTGTTATTGAAACCATTTGTGATGTGGCAACGCCGCCATTCCCCAGCAGAACAGCTGTTTATCTTCATGAACGTCAAAGAAAATTACGAAATTTGACAGATAAACAAAACAATCAAAAGTTTTTATGTGATTTTTCCCGAAACCTGTGATCTCAGATTCCAATTAGAATGCCCAAACAATCCGAAGTGCACAGAGCCCACAACAATATGATGGAATACCTCCTCTATAAGGTAACTTTTTGGACAGAATATAACCTCAAAACCTAGCTCTATAAATTACCCTTAATTTGGGTATAGAAAGTCGAATAGCTTGATTATTTACATAAATAAAACAAATATGTAACGTGTGTCTTAAGCGTAAAAATGACACGTTACAATATTTACATGAATCTATTAAAAAATGTATTCTAAAAATTGAGGTGTCGGCAACCGCGGAAGATTTTTAAATGAAGTTAGTTTAGATTAGTTCAATTTAAAGTGAACATTAAGAATAACACTGCTAAATCATGTTCACTTGCCAATGTGACAACTAACCAACAATCAAGAAGCATCAAAAATTGTTTGACAATTAAAAATTATTTAATTTTTACGATCATTTTTAACGAGAAGCTTTGCATGCGTACGCTTTGACACAACGCGAGGAACAGTTCAAATTTGAAATTTACTGTCGGTTGTGCAAGTGCAAGAATTGATCCTAGATTGTGAATAGACCCATCAGACCAGAACCTAACTTTTGTACCTATTTGTATTGTTTTGTTTTTGTTTTCGTGTGATTTAGTCTGTGTGAAAATGTGAAAACGAGAGTGAAAACTGAAAACCTGTTTTAAAAAAACTATTTTTTCTAGGTAAGTATTAATTTTTGGATCTCTAGTATTGTGTTAGTGCGTTTTGTAGGTGGATATATTTTAAAAACTATGCGGCAATGTTAAGGTAGGTTTATATACAACCAAACCTCTCCTTGAGTGTTATATGTAATTTAAGAACAGTCCATAGGTGCTAAATTACCCAACACAGTATACAGGATGTCCCATTAAGGATGGGTGCCAATTTTCTCCCAGAAATGACTGTCAATATAACTTTGAAAAAAAAGTTCTGTCAAAATTGGGCTTGTAAATTTTCCCAAAATATCACCTTTATTTTGTAAGAATGGGCTCTAATCAGAATTTTTTATGACTTATTTTGTCAAGATCTACATGAGTTGACTCCTTATATTTCTGATCATTTTTAATAAAATTTTAAATAATTATTTATAGAAAGACTCAAATGGTTAGAAGAAATATTAATATTTAAAAAAAACATACTTTTTTATTTTCTATCTTTTTAGGATTTCTCAGAACTCATATTAGTATTTTCTTTAATTTATAATAAGTTTAATACAAGACACAAAAAACTGTTTTATTGACGGAACCGAGGACTGGCTTGTTCGTCAATTTTTGTACACCAAAAGGAAATACCTACGATAATTCCCGGCATATTTCCCAGTATTTCCCCAGATTTCCAAGGTATTTCCTAGTATTTTCCAAGTACTTCCCCGTATTTCCTAGTATTTCCTGTATTTCCCCTAGCTGGTCTGTACACCAAAAGGAAATACCGAGCCACCCCTCGGATGGAACCTCTTGGTTTATTATTTTCATAGATTTTTAAAAGTGATTTTGTTTCAAAATGAGACTCTGTGAAAATTACATTTTTTTTTCTGAACATAGGTAATCTTTTATATTTGCAATATCCCTGTAACTTAATATTAAGAGTAGAAAATTCAAGCAAAAACTGGTCAATTTGCTAAATTATTGCCACTTGATGAGCTGTACTAGTTTTTTTTGATATCCCACTATACAGGGTGTGAATAAGGTCAATTTTAAAAAAATAAAACATTCTATATATTTTTGCATCTTGAATTTTGTCTTTTCATTATATTTTTGAAATCAGAATGTGACAAATATGTACAGGGTGATTGCGATTGAAAACGGTCAAATCAAATGTCAACATATTGTATATTATTAAAATCAGAAAAAGGAGCTCTAATGACTAAGGTCAATTTTTTTAAAATAAAATTTCCTATATATTTTCGCATCCTAAATTTTGTCTTTTTGTTATATTTTTGAAATCAGAATGTGATAAGTATGTACAGAGTGATTGTGATTATAACCAAAAACTTGGTAGGAGTTTTCGGTTCGGAGATATTTACAAAAAACTGTTTTTAAGGTTGATATAGAATGGAGTTTACTATGAGTGTGCTAATGGTTTTAATCATTGGGTTAGTATTACAGGGGTACCAGGTAATTTAGGAAGTTACTATTAAAATTTAACATAAAGAATGGACGGCTGTATGCCTGAAGGGGAGAAGACTCGAGATTTCACAAAAAAATTACCCCAAAGTTAAATTCACCCCGTCTGGGAAAACAGACGTTTATTGAACTAAAACAAAGGAAAAAAATCGGCAACACGCTAGAAGCTTACCTTCTTTCATTTAACAGCAGTTCCACAGTTTCACTCGCGACGCCGCGGACTTTCTTGTGTATGGAATTTTGGTCTTAATCTTAAAACACGTGTGGCTTCTTTCAGTGTCTTTTCGGAAGTGGTTCTTCATTCCCCTGTTAAATAAAGGGAGCCGCTTCAAACTCCCAGCGTGTGCAAAGCGCGCAGGATTTTTGCCAAAATGATCAGGTGTTCAAAGAGAAAATATCTTTCAATAAAGAGAAAAATTATCACCTGGTCGGAATTTTCCCAAACAAGGAGTTTCTTTTTCAAAGGTTTGGCTAAAGTTCCCAAAAAATATCAAAACAAAATTTAAGGTTAGATTTTCCCAAAAATTCAAATAAAAACAATAACAAAAAATATCTGGCAGCATTAAACATTCCGCCCACCATAAAAATTCACAATTTTTATAGAAAAACCCAAAAAACTAAAAAATCAAAAAAAGCTTATTCAATTCCCCAAAGGGTCTAAACAATAAATTAGCATTTTTGCAACAATCATTTTATCGCGCTAACTATGGACGTCATACTCAAGTTAATTCAAATAAGCATAATTTACGCTACACAAGGCTTTGAAGGTTATACCAAACTACGGTCAAGTAATACTTTCGCGGTTTTTACTTGCACGACACGGGGGATTTTATCTGGACTCGAGTAAATTTTTTAAAATTCTACCGAGCGACCACTTCAATGGGGGTAGGTTTTCGTCTTTCAACGCTACTAAAGTTCCGACTTTTGGAGGGTTATCGGGGGTATTCCATCTTTCGCGTTGTTGCAACTACTGTAAATACTCCAGATGCCAGCGGCTTAAAATGCTGCTGGATCTGTTAAGCAAGCTGCCAGCGATGGAGACGGTTTAACTTAACATTAGTTTTTCATCGGGAGGGCTGTCAAGGGTGCTAAAGTGAGGAAATGTCCAGGGGTATAGTTCAAATTATACCCATTTGTAATGACGTAATTTTTGTTTATCTTTGTTTAGTATATTATAAACAGCGGTGACAATAAACTTTAAAAAAAAAGTAGTGTCTATGATTTAACCAGGTAGTTAATTGGTTATGTGAAGTATCCGTCACTGTCAATCAACAAACTTTGATTGACAAAAATATCTACACCATACGTTTTTTTCTCACATGGTGACGTCATTACATATGCGTATAATTTAGACTATAAGACTTTGAAAGTCATGAGGATCAGGGCTCATACTACACAATGGCCGACTATTTAAAATGGCCTCAATTTGAACCAATACAATCATCAACTCTTCAAAGGTTAGGATTTGATCCCCCACAAGTCTCTTCAGATGAGTTTTCGTGGATTTTACCCCAGACTCATGGAGTCCATTAAAATGGGGACTGGCAAGTGGATTAAAACACCACCTAATCGCTAAGGTCTCAGCAGCTTGCTGACAATAGGACACAAGGAGGTCATTTGCCTTAACAAAATTAGTGCCCTGGTCACTGTAGAGGGCAGCACATCCGTCTTCCAACAAATCGGCGGAAGGCAGCTAAAAATGCATCAGTGGACAAATCAGAAACAGCCTTCAGGTGAATGGCCTTCGTTGGGAAGCAGACAAAAATACACCCATAAGCCTTTTGACTTTTTACACCACGACGCTTGGGTAACGTGATTATGGAATTTATCAATAATCAAAGTGGTAAGCCTGTGACTACGAGGCAACAACATGGGATGTTTCACCTCATATGCTAAATCAGTGTGACGTAATCTACCGCCCACCCTGAGGACACCATGGGAATCAAAAAAATGAGCTAACTTTCGAAGAGGCTTAACACAACTCTCACCCTTACGTATTCTTTCCAATCTTCAAAAAAAACTCTTTGTTGTACTCGGGTACTAAGGTAACATAATAAAGATCTGCCTCATTGAGGGCTTTAGTAGGAAAAGATAAAGAAGGATCTTTTTTCACTCTAAAAGGTCTCAAACAAAAGGTAACAATGCCTAATATTCTACGCAAAGAGGAGTACTTAAGGAGTAACAGTAACAGCTGTACTTTATCAAGGGGTGTTTCTGTCACAAATATAAAACAATTTTCCTCAGGGGGTAGATCAGCATCAAACGAATCAATATTATGGTTTATAGGCCGTGTTTCACTAGACTGGGCCAACCAGGATAGCCCAGTAAACCAAAGAGGATGGTCTATCAATTGACTGGGAAGTAAGCTCCGGGAAAAGCAATCAGCTGGGTTCTCTTTACCATTTACATGGTACCAACAGCTGGGGGAACTTTCTCTTGAATAGTCGTTACACGATTGGCTACGAAAACCTTTCGTTTTGATGGACATGTCTTTATCCAAGCAAAAGTAACACTGGAGTCAGACCGAGCAAAAGTCTTATCTAGCTGGATGCAATCAAGGTGATTGCCAACAAACTCCAATAGTTCTGCCAACAATACAGCAGCACACAATTCTAAGCGTGGAATAGAAATACTTTTCAAAGGGCAACTGGGGCTAGGAACTCGAGTGGATCATATATCCTTGCAATCTCAGAGAGAATGTTTCTCTTGGCACAAGGTCTTTCCATGGGCATCACATCATAACAAAACGAATCAGATTTTGGACCCCATTTTAGTTTAAGGAGTTTTAAACCAGCAGATTCATCATCAAAGGAAATCGGTTGCTGATGACAAGCTGGAACCGATTCTAGTAACTCGGGAGTAGTGCTAGTCCACTTACGAAGTTCAAAACGACCAAATTTTAACAATGCAATTAGCTGTTTCTGGATCTCTAAAGCTTCAGCTACAGAATCAGCTAATCCAATGGCATCGTCCACATAAGTAGTATGCATCAACACCTTGCTCGCTAATGGAAAGTCATTGCCATGATCTTTAACGAGCTGGTGAAGAGTACGAATAGCTAGGTATGGGCTCGAATTCACACCATAAGTCATAGTTTGAAGAGAGTACTCTGGAATCTCATCGCTTGGGTCAAACCGCCACAATATCTTTTGATAACACACATCAGACTAATGTATATCTATCTGTCTGAACATTTGACGTATGTCACTAGAATATACAACATTATATAGGCGAAAAGTAAGCAATATTGACACAATATCTCTATGTAGTTTAGGTCCTACTAATAAAATAGAATTTAAGCTACGACTATTTGAGGTCTTGGCAAAGCCATCAAAAACAATACGAATTTTTGACAAGTCACCATCTGCCTTCACAACTGGGTGGTGTGGAATAAAATATGAATGGAAGTCAGGGCTAGAATTAGCCAATATCATATGCCCCTGGTCTCGGTAATCCTGAACAAAGTCTTTGTACGCACTATACAAAGCAGGATTTTTCAATAATCGGTTTTCCATCATACTAAATCTACGCAATGCTTGACCTTTAGAGTTACCAAGTTCTTGTCGAGGCTCTCTAAAAGGTAAACGAACAACATATCTGCCAGACTCAGTTCTAGAATGAGTGGTAGCAAATATTTTTTTACACAAGTCCTTATCAGAGGAAAAAGGGATTTTTTGAGGGGTCGATTCTAGTTCCCATAACTTTTGTAAGGTAGTATCCAATCGAGATTCTATAGGGGAAGACACTGAGGTCAACAAACTAATGGGTTTTTGAGTTTTACGAGGACCACCGAGACCACCAAGGAGTTTTCAACCAAATATTGAATTAATGGCACAAGGTCCTCCATTTTCTCCTTTTTTAAAGCCAGGCACAAGCATCTGACCAAATAAATCAACACCAATTAAGAGGTCTACTCTACTAGGTTGTCCAAACTTATGATCAGCAAAATCTAAATCTTTTAGGTATGGCCACTGAATAGAATCATATTCTACAGCACTCACAGGTATGGTTCCACAAATTTTAGGAATAAAAATGACATGACAGGAAAACAAACTATCAGGAAACTTGGAGGAGCCAATTTGCAATGTTACATTGCCATATGACGTACTAGAAATCATGCCATTTATTCCTTTAATAGGAGTTCTATTGGAAGCAACTTTAAGTCCTAACCTCTCAGCCAAAGAGATGGTTACAAAGAACGCTTCACTAGCAGATTCTAAAATTGCCTGACAAGACACAAAGTTGTTGTTGGCATCTACCACTACAACTTGGGCAATTGAAAAAAGCACAGGTCTCCTCTTACGAGGTTCAAAATGGTTGCTACTGGGAGTAGCAGTACACAAGGCCTGTTTGGCACCTTCACTGTTCGGTATACGGGGGCTCTCCTCCGGAGGATCAACATGGGAGCTCGGAGAGCTTTTCAGAAAGTGCAACAGGGAGTGGTGATGACCCTGGCACTGACGACACGTGACATTTGTAGGGCATTGAGAAACACCATGTTTGCCAAAACAGTTAAAACAAAGTCGTTCACGCTTAACAAATAGATGACGTTGACCTACTTCTAATTCCAGAAATCTAGCACACTTCACAAGGGGGTGGTAGGGCTGCTACTGGCAATAAGCACAACCTTTATTACCAGACTGGCTTGTTCCAGTCACTAAAGCAGGACAGGGTAGTTAGCCACCCTTCCTAGGGGGTAGTGGATGTGAGACCTCCTTTGGCTTGTTCAATAGAGAACTATTTTCCAAAGCCCGACAATTTTTCTCTAAGAATTTAAACAAATTTTTATAGTACGGGATTTTCTTATCACTATACTTAATCTCAAACTGAGTTTTCAATGGAGTATCAACTTTTTGCAAAAGAAGGATCATTTTAGCAAAATCCAAAAAGTCTACATCATCATAGTTTGACAATGCTTCCAAATTTTCCCGAAAAGGGGACAACAATAATCTCAAATCATGTGGATTGTTCGATTTTGCAGGGGGGGCTTGACAAATAGACGTCCAATAATTTGTTACCAAAAGTCTTTTATTATTAAAGCGTCTAATCATCGTATCAAAGGCCACTCGATAATTATCAGATGTTAGCGGTATATTCCTAATCACAGATGCTGCTTTTCCCACAAGAGCAGTATTTAAGGCCTGAAATTTAGCTATTTCACTCATGTCAGCTTTATCATGAACAAGTGACTTGAACATATCAAAAAAGGTGGACCATTTTTTAAGATTACCGTCAAAATGGAGTCTATTCTTTTAATTTCAAGACCCCTGTCCGCATTCAACAGGGAATGGTTTAAAACTGCCGGTGAGCCATCTTGGTAATCCTCAGGATAGAGCTCACGACAAATCGATCTAATTGTGTATTTCATTTCATCAAATTCCTGCAATAAGGTTTCCTGACTTTCCTGTATCTGATCACTACTATCTAAGCTTATAATTTTAAAATGCAAGGCGTCAAATTGACTTACCAAGGAAGGCACATCTTCTCATCTGGTTTTTAACTTTTTTGCCTTATTTGCATGGCCCTGGGCTTCCACGGCTTTATTGTAAGTCGTTTTTAATTTATTAAAAACGCTTTTTTGTTGTTGTTTTAAAGACTTTGTTTCAGACATGACAAAAAGGTATGTTTTTCGGCGACAAACTCGCTAACAACACATGGGTAAGGTTCGGTAATAAGGCAACAATAATCTCGCGCTTAACGAAAGCAAACAACGAAGGCAAATTTCCACGGATTCCGCGCAAACAAATTCGAAACCGGTGAAAAGTTTTCCTAAAATTTCTAACCTCCGATGTAACCAAAACAACATGCGAAATTGTAACAAACGTCAACAAAACGTCAGTTAAACAACGGCCAACAAGAAAAAGAACGCGACGTTGCCAAATGTCGAACGGCGGTGTTTTTTTCGCCGCACGAGGTCATACACCAACCTTCAAAATCATGCGGATCATAAAAAAACCGGTACAAAAACAACAATGTTCGAATCTGGCAAAAAAACGATAAAATGTGGTTGCTGCAAAAAAACTATAAAATTACCAATTTTTTCTGAAGGACCAAATAGACGGCTGAATACCTGAAGGGGAGAAGACTAGAGATTTCACACCGAACCGAACCGAACCACCCCGTCTGGGAAAACAGACGTTTATTGAACTAAAACAAAGGAAAAAAATCGGCAACACGCTAGAAGCTTACCTTCTTTCATTTAACACCAGTTCCACAGTTTGACTCGCGGCGTCGCGGACTTTCTTGTGGATGGAATTTTGGTTTTAATCTTAAAACACGTGTGACTTCTTTCAGTGTCTTTTCGGAAGTGGTTCTTCATTCTTCTGTCAAATATAGGAGGGCGCTTCAAACTCCCAGCGTGTGCAAAGCGCGCATGTTTTTTGCCAAAATGATTAGGTGTTCAAAGAGAAAATAACTTTCAATAAAGAGAAAAATTATCACTTGATCGGAATTTTCCCAAACAAGGAGTTTCTTTTTCAAAGGTTTGGCAAAAGAGCCCAAAAAATATCAAAACAAAATTTAAGGTAGGTTTTCCCAAAAATTCAAATAAAAACAAAAACAAAAAATAACTGGCAGCATTAAACAAAGAATGACCAAGGGTTGATTTGATTGAAATTTGTACACCATATAGGACTTTAAAATAAAATATTGGTCCTGTAGTGTATTTTAGGTTCCTGTGTAGTGTCCTGTGGAGTCCTGTATGGTCCTGTAGACAAAATTTGTACACCTACACTGTGGGCAGCTGATCACCCCTTGAGAATGACACTTTTGCAAGTTTAAATTAACAAGAAAGTTTAATATGGAAGAATGATTAGGTACAATAGATTAATTTGAAACCAAGTTTAAAACAGTTCTTAACAAAAGATATTAGGTATATTTCAAATAATTGCCTTAATTTGCTTTTTGTATTTATAATAAGAAGTCGAATGCAATTTTTCTTTAACTCTTGCCAAGACAAACATTTATAGAAAAAAACACATTTAAATAATATCATATTTTATAACAAAAATGACTCAATTAATTTTTCCACCATTTTAGTGGGCCAGAAAAGGAAACACCATCCTTATTATCTGCAAATTGTTTTTAAATTTATTGGGAATTATGTGAAAGAATTTTTTTCTCACATGTTACTGTCTGTTAGTGTGTGAATTTCAAAACTAAACTGATAAAAATAAACCTTCTTTTCCCTCATATTAATAATTGAAAGCATTTTTTTAGAACATGATGTCCAGTGACAGGATGAAGAGTGAGGCACAATGTGTCACGTGAGGCGGTGCAAAATGATGTAAGTAGATACAGGGACATTAAATCATCCAGAAGAAGGGGATAATATCTTAAACTGATTTAAACTATTGTATTTTTTCATGAGGAAAAAAGTTACAAGTGAACTTTACTTATTGACTGAGTGATGGTATGTTTTCGCGTTACTTTGTCATTTTCACACAGAACCAATTGAAAATTAAAAAATATAATTTAAAGGAAGTTCATAGAGGTGTAGAGTCTAACGACTAAGCTGAAGGGTTTCATGGGCAAATTCTCAGGGGTAAAATTAGCTCAGAGACACTGCATTTCTGCCTAAGTAATAAGGATATAATATAATGATGTGGGTATCTCTGCAACAGAAAGATGAAACATGGTGTTTTTAATTAATTTAAAAAAAAATCATTAAACACCTTTCCTGAAAAATGAGTAATTTTTAGATATCACCTTATTCTTTTTTGGTAGATATTAATTGGGTCATAAATAATACTGACATTGATTTTCTATTTTTTGGTTATAATTTTTGTCATATTTTCTTCGGTTTCGCATTGGTGGCACGTTCTTATTTTAAAAATGTGCTTTTATCACAAGCCAACGATTTATATAATAATAATAGAGTTTCAAGATTGTAGCATAACTTTTTATTTCTAAATACCTAAATATGTACAGTTGAGGTTCTTATTTTAGACTGTGTAAAACAATATCTTTAAAATAAAACCGAGCCGCCAATACGAAACCGAGTTAAACATGTCAAAAATAATAACCAAAAAATATTAAGCCAATGTCAGGCTTCGCTTCCTATAAGGTTTGCCTTTACGATGAGTGTCTTTAGTTTCCAGGCAAGGATAATGTTTAGACTGTGTAGAGGTAGTTTGTTTTTTATTCCTGTTGTTTAATAAAAAAATATATAATATACGTTTGCGTTTTTATTTATACAGTTGAGTGCAAAAAAACTGGCTGCGGTTCAAAACAGCGATGATGAATACAGCGATATACCTATTGAAAACGGCGAGATTCAAAAGAGCAACATATTAAAACAGCGACATTAAAAACAACGATATATCAAAACAGCGACAATAATGAAGACAGCGACATATCAAGACAATATTTAGAAGAGTGACACGATAACACAGCGACATTAAAAAAAGTGACACAATAAAACGGCGACATTACAGCCACAAGTCAATTTTTTTCAGTCTAAAATGGTTAGTTAAGTGGTATAGCTCTCCTGTCCTCAAACCGGGTTAGGTTAGTATAAAAAACCTACCCTGGTTCGGTTATGATACCTTACCTGGTTAGTTTTATATACATACCGAACCGCCTTTTGATGATTTAGTGACCTTACTTTTGATATGTCGCTTATTTAATATGTCGCTGTTTTGATATGTCGCTTAAGTGAGATGTACCACTGTTTTAGATATGGCTTTTTTAAACCGGAGCCAAAAAAACCTATATGTATATTAAAAAGCAGTTTGCATAGGGTTACCAGATGAAAACGTCTCTAACCAGGACCAGTCGTCAAGAAAATCCGGACAAAATCCGGACGTCAAAATCTTTTCGATGCCACACACAAAAAATCAACGTTTTTTTTTTAATGAAACAATAACTAATAAATAACATAATATACCTACTATTTTATAGGTACTTTTCACTGCTTTGTATTTTATTCAACAGCGTTGAATTTTTAGGCAGAAGTACAAAATCGTAAAATTCTGAGCAGCTCATATTTCTTAAATTGTATGAAGTCATGAGTATTTTACAGAAGATAAAAGCAGCCTATTTCTTTCTTTAGTCCACTGGGTAGAAATACTTGCATTAAAATATTTTGCCCATTTTTCGTGGGTAGGCAGATTGTGGTCATCAGAAGTAAAATTGTCTGATATGTACTTTTTTAGATTACAAACTTCATCAAAAAAATTGTGTGTGCTTAAGACCACAGTGCAGAAGTGTAATTCAACAAGGCGAAATTAATACTACTACTACTTTAAGCGGGGTCTTAACATAACGTTTTACCTTACGTCTTGCCTGTTAGTCAAAAGGGTCAAGTATGACGGTTGAAAGACTAGCGTAGACACTTGATAGTACGTACGTTTTTAGATCAGTTTTTGATACCAAACATGGTTTTATTGGAAAACAATGCGTGATCCGGTCAGTTTTCTAGGCGGTCTTCCGTCTTAAATCAGTTCAAGTAAAACGTCCGTTTTTCCGTCTACACACAAAGTTTTACTTGATGCGTTTTGACTGAACAGGCAAGATGTAAGGTAAAACGTTATGTAAAGACCCCGCTTAAAGGTGAATTCACACTGCTAAATTTATCGACGATTATTGTTTAATTACATTTTTTGAAACTAGTATATTTTGCAATATTTGATGTTTATAAAGGCGGCTACTTTAAAATCCGGACGTTTATGAAAAATCCGCCCGGACCCACCCAGACGTAGTAAAAATCCGGACATGTCCGGATTAATCCGGACGTCTGGTAACCCTAAGTTTACACCTAACTGTAGGTATATCCTATACCGTCATCCGGGGCTAAGTGGTCCAAAATTTTCGGTTTTTTGTAGATTTTGGGAAAACTATAAAATATTTTGGCTTAAGAATTTTAATATAAAGTCTACCATGCTTTAATAAGCTGCGTCTGGACAAATTTTGTTTTAAATATATGTAGTTTTTTTATATATATTTTTGTTCTAGGTGGTCCACTTACCCCGTAGTTTGAGGTAAAGGGGACCACCCGCCCGTTTTTCATTAATTTACGCACTAGGGTCCCATTTAATCTTTATAATGGGAAAGAGGTCCACCCTTAAACTTTTTAAAAATGATTTTTTTGTATTAAACAACATATGAAAAAGATTGGTAGTAAAAATAATATCAAAATTTTTTATTTATTTTTAATTTGAAAAAAAAACGAACTCTTATTAACTAATAAGTTGTACAAAAAAATTTTTAAGTACAAAAGCTTAAGCTTTAATAGGAACAAAAATTCTTAGAACTAAGAAAAAATAAAAAAATACTCTAATAGCAACAAAAACTGAACAAAAAAATTTGGATTCAGTTTTAGCAAAGTAAAGAAATATCAGTATTCATATGAAATTTGTATCTACCTCTGGTATGATTTTTAACAAGGATTTTCTCAACAATATCTGTAGGATCTATAAGGCATTCGTCGTGAACTTGAGGAAATACAAAGTAAATTTCTTTTCCTGTCATCTTTCTTAAAAAAATAATTTTAAATTTATCGTTTAAATTTCTTTGTATTTGGCCAACATAATACAACTGCCTTTTTCCAGAAGTAATTTCAAATTTTACGATGACAAAATCGCTTTGTACCAAATCACTCAAATTTTGTTGAAGCGCCGGCACCGATACAGTTTCCTGTTGCGGTTCAGCTTCCAAAATGTCTTCATCAGAATTCTCCTGAAACATATCTACATCAGATGACTCGTTATGTTCACTATATTCAACATCGTCTGATGACTCGGACGATGTTTCAATTTCCTCTAAAGATAAACTTTTTCCTGGTGCCACGTGTAGCTTTTTACCTCTAGATTTTTTTGTTTGATTTTCAGGCATTCTTGTTTTTTTAAGAAAATCAATAAGTTCTGGATTAAAATTACCAGAACTTTCTGGTTCCGGATGAGTTTCATTTGGCAGTTTTTGCAGGACCCTTTCTCGATTTAACGGATAGATTCCGCAGGCAGCAAAACCGGCCTTTAGATTTTCAGAAGCGGTCTCTAAACTTTCTAAGGTTTTCTTAAGGAGTTTTGGGAAATCAGATTTTGGAACAACTCCTCTATTTTTCTGTTTCCACTCTAGAAGTACAGCTCTCCATTTTCGTTTTAAGGGAGCAAAAAATGCTACGTCAAGAGGTTGACAAATTCCTGTTGAATTTGGCGGCAGTAGCACAAATCTAATTTGATTTTCGTTACAACTCTCGATGACTGTTTGAGAAACGTGACTGGATAAGTTGTCACCTATCATTAGTCGCGGAGCTGGTTGCTTTTTAAGGTATGGCAGAGCCAGTTTTAAAAACCAATCCTCAAAGGTCCTTTCGTCAAACCATCCATTTTTTGACCTGTTGTATCGAGTGTTGTCTGGGCCACCTTCAATCCAAGTTGGGTATAAATTCTCTGCTCGATAAACAATATAAGGTGGTAGCAATACTCCTGCAGCTGATCCGCACATCATTATGGACACGCTAGTCTTTGATGAGTCTAGAACATTTTTTGGATGCTTAGATCCCCTTTTTATAACAACCCTTTGCTTTCCAGGATCGTCGCAAAAATTTGTTTCATCATAGTTAAGTATACTTTGTGGAGAAACGTTCTCTAAAGAATTTTGGAGTTGATCAAAATAAGAGTTGATAATGTCGGCGCCAACTTCAGCTCTACAACGCTTGATATTTTCTGAAAAACGGACCGATAATTCGGGATGCCTTTTTAAAAAAAGATTAATATATTCGCTGCCTGGCATGTTATTCTTAAAACGTGATTCCTGCCTACCAATTCGGTCAAGATACTGTTTGATAATACACCTGATATCCAACTTGGTCATCGGAAATCCCCATTCTCCACAAAGTATGAGACCTTGAACTATTTGCTGTTCTTCATTCTCTCTTAAAGCTGGTTGTCTGCCGTATTTTAATGTGTGAGTTCCCTCTAATTTTCTTTTTAATGTGGTTCTGGGAATACCATATTTCTTACAGGCTTTTCTTCTAGACATCCTTCGTAATTTTACTTCTCTGATCGCTAGCTCTAAGTTTTCTACCGTATAGTTGCAGTTGGGAGCTTTTCCCACCTTCCTCTTGTAATTTCTGACCATCTTTTGTCATCTGTAACGAAAAAACAAACCTTTTGTCAATTCTACGGCTAAAGTGGACCGGTCCGCTTTCCCCAGATTTATGTTGACTTTTTATATTTATTTCCCCCACTGCTACCACAAATAAATAAAAACGTTTTTTAAACTCAATTATTATTTAAAACTAAATGGTGAAGTGCCTAACGTAAGTTAAAAAACAAAAAACTTACCTATAAACGCACTGCAAGGGAGGTTTTCCAGGAAATAAAATAACCAAAAAATTGCCGTGTATCTTTTCGCTTTCAGAATGCAACTGAACAACAGCAGCGCGCTCGATCTCGACAAAAAAGCTTATTGCGTTAGGTGTTCTCAATCCAACCTGCATACGAAATCGCTGTTGCCGGTTGTTTTATAGAAGATACACAATTTTATTATTTTTAATGTCCTTTTGGACCACTTTACCAGCTGTGGTCCTCTTAGCCCCGCTTGACGGTATTTTTGTTAAATTTGGAATACAATTTCTATTCATCAAGAATAATTTTTGATATACAAAATATTTTTTTTAACCAGTTAGGTTTGCGTGGGACAAATGTATAAATTTAACCTACTGGAAAAAAATTATAATGATTTTTATTCTCAAATAGTGTTGTTTGACAGGGTTATTTTTATTGATGTATTTTTTTTATATTGATATATGTTTCCCTTATTTTACACACAAAAAATCTTTTGAAGTAGGTAAATACCTATTTAAATTGGGTAATACCGTCAAGCGGGGCTAAGAGGACCACAGCTGGTAAAGTGGTCCAAAAGGACATTAAAAATAATAAAATTGTGTATCTTCTATAAAACAACCGGCAACAGCGATTTCGTATGCAGGTTGGATTGAGAACACCTAACGCAATAAGCTTTTTTGTCGAGATCGAGCGCGCTGCTGTTGTTCAGTTGCATTCTGAAAGCGAAAAGATACACGGCAATTTTTTGGTTATTTTATTTCCTGGAAAACCTCCCTTGCAGTGCGTTTATAGGTAAGTTTTTTGTTTTTTAACTTACGTTAGGCACTTCACCATTTAGTTTTAAATAATAATGGAGTTTAAAAAACGTTTTTATTTATTTGTGGTAGCAGTGGGGGAAATAAATATAAAAAGTCAACATAAATCTGGGGAAAGCGGACCGGTCCACTTTAGCCGTAGAATTGACAAAAGGTTTGTTTTTTCGTTACAGATGACAAAAGATGGTCAGAAATTACAAGAGGAAGGTGGGAAAAGCTCCCAACTGCAACTATACGGTAGAAAACTTAGAGCTAGCGATCAGAGAAGTAAAATTACGAAGGATGTCTAGAAGAAAAGCCTGTAAGAAATATGGTATTCCCAGAACCACATTAAAAAGAAAATTAGAGGGAACTCACACATTAAAATACGGCAGACAACCAGCTTTAAGAGAGAATGAAGAACAGCAAATAGTTCAAGGTCTCATACTTTGTGGAGAATGGGGATTTCCGATGACCAAGTTGGATATCAGGTGTATTATCAAACAGTATCTTGACCGAATTGGTAGGCAGGAATCACGTTTTAAGAATAACATGCCAGGCAGCGAATATATTAATCTTTTTTTAAAAAGGCATCCCGAATTATCGGTCCGTTTTTCAGAAAATATCAAGCGTTGTAGAGCTGAAGTTGGCGCCGACATTATCAACTCTTATTTTGATCAACTCCAAAATTCTTTAGAGAACGTTTCTCCACAAAGTATACTTAACTATGATGAAACAAATTTTTGCGACGATCCTGGAAAGCAAAGGGTTGTTATAAAAAGGGGATCTAAGCATCCAAAAAATGTTCTAGACTCATCAAAGACTAGCGTGTCCATAATGATGTGCGGATCAGCTGCAGGAGTATTGCTACCACCGTTTATCGAGCAGAGAATTTATACCCAACTTGGATTGAAGGTGGCCCAGACAACACTCGATACAACAGGTCAAAAAATGGATGGTTTGACGAAAGGACCTTTGAGGATTGGTTTTTAAAACTGGCTCTGCCATACCTTAAAAAGCAACCAGCTCCGCGACTAATGATAGGTGACAACTTATCCAGTCACGTTTCTCAAACAGTCATCGAGAGTTGTAACGAAAATCAAATTAGATTTGTGCTACTGCCGCCAAATTCAACAGGAATTTGTCAACCTCTTGACGTAGCATTTTTTGCTCCCTTAAAACGAAAATGGAGAGCTGTACTTCTAGAGTGGAAACAGAAAAATAGAGGAGTTGTTCCAAAATCTGATTTCCCAAAACTCCTTAAGAAAACCTTAGAAAGTTTAGAGACCGCTTCTGAAAATCTAAAGGCCGGTTTTGCTGCCTGCGGAATCTATCCGTTAAATCGAGAAAGGGTCCTGCAAAAACTGCCAAATGAAACTCATCCGGAACCAGAAAGTTCTGGTAATTTTAATCCAGAACTTATTGATTTTCTTAAAAAAACAAGAATGCCTGAAAATCAAACAAAAAAATCTAGAGGTAAAAAGCTACACGTGGCACCAGGAAAAAGTTTATCTTTAGAGGAAATTGAAACATCGTCCGAGTCATCAGACGATGTTGAATATAGTGAACATAACGAGTCATCTGATGTAGATATGTTTCAGGAGAATTCTGATGAAGACATTTTGGAAGCTGAACCGCAACAGGAAACTGTATCGGTGCCGGCGCTTCAACAAAATTTGAGTGATTTGGTACAAAGCGATTTTGTCATCGTAAAATTTGAAATTACTTCTGGAAAAAGGCAGTTGTATTATGTTGGCCAAATACAAAGAAATTTAAACGATAAATTTAAAATTATTTTTTTAAGAAAGATGACAGGAAAAGAAATTTACTTTGTATTTCCTCAAGTTCACGACGAATGCCTTATAGATCCTACAGATATTGTTGAGAAAATCCTTGTTAAAAATCATACCAGAGGTAGATACAAATTTCATATGAATACTGATATTTCTTTACTTTGCTAAAACTGAATCCAAATTTTTTTGTTCAGTTTTTGTTGCTATTAGAGTATTTTTTATTTTTTCTTAGTTCTAAGAATTTTTGTTCCTATTAAAGCTTAAGCTTTTGTACTTAAAAATTTTTTTGTACAACTTATTAGTTAATAAGAGTTCGTTTTTTTTTCAAATTAAAAATAAATAAAAAATTTTGATATTATTTTTACTACCAATCTTTTTCATATGTTGTTTAATACAAAAAAATCATTTTTAAAAAGTTTAAGGGTGGACCTCTTTCCCATTATAAAGATTAAATGGGACCCTAGTGCGTAAATTAATGAAAAACGGGCGGGTGGTCCCCTTTACCTCAAACTACGGGGTAAGTGGACCACCTAGAACAAAAATATATATAAAAAAACTACATATATTTAAAACAAAATTTGTCCAGACGCAGCTTATTAAAGCATGGTAGACTTTATATTAAAATTCTTAAGCCAAAATATTTTATAGTTTTCCCAAAATCTACAAAAAACCGAAAATTTTGGACCACTTAGCCCCGGATGACGGTATCTAGAGCAGTACCATCGATATTAATAAAAAAGAGGAGGTTTTTTGCAAATCTTTACTACGGTGATTTTTTGTGATCTTTAACACCCTGTATCTCAAGAGTTAAGACGTTAGGACATATGTTCATACAATATTTTTTTTTCTCAAAATGGACCCAACAATTATCTCCTTAAATATCACGTTGTAATTCAATAGCACCCTATCTACATACCCCAAGTATGTAATATATCTAAAAAAACTAAGTAAGGACCTGTGTTCAGTATTGCCATACGCTTATCTGATGAAAACAAAATTACCAAACGTCATTAAGGAAATTTCAGTTGACAGCTAAATAAGTGTCAAGATGCTGTCAGTTGTATACAGTAATTTTTGAAAATATTATATATGTAGATTCCAACTGAGTTTTCTATCAAATATCATTCTTAAGAACTTTGTTGATTGTATACATTTAAGTACAGTTCCCTATAGCTGAAGATTAGGGTTTTCAAGTCTTACACGTTTTTTGAAAAAGAGCATAACTTTGGTCTTTTCTGTTGAGAAGATGAGTCCTCTTTGTTTGACCATTCCTCTGGTCTATGTATTTGAGTTTGTAAAATTGTCTCCATTGATTTGGTACATTTCCCTTTCAGTTTTAAGACAAGGTCTTCAGCAAAACCCGAGCCTTAACCGGTGCTTTCATTTT
This sequence comes from Aspidapion aeneum, assembly GCA_963576565.1. Lineage (NCBI taxonomy): Eukaryota > Metazoa > Arthropoda > Insecta > Coleoptera > Brentidae > Aspidapion > Aspidapion aeneum. Next base: position 79,964,383 of record OY755040.1, read on the forward strand.
TTAAATATATCATTTATGGATCCTAGAAATAAAGTTGACTGATCTTTGGGGCGTACCGTTTTCTTGAGTGACTTCGTTTAAAAGGGTATTATTTATCTTGAAATGTTCTGTTTTGCTGAAAATTTTGAATAAAATGCCATGCTGCCACCGATATTCCATTCTTAAATTTGTTAAAAAATTTTGTTGAATCACCTTTTACATCTGCTTATACTTTGCTTTTTAAAATATTAAAAAATATTGCAGAAAAAATCTGTAGCAGAATCAAAAATACAAAGCTGGTGCGATATTTATACCATAACCACTTTTTTAAACTTTATTTAACCATAGTTTAAAAGCGTATTTACCGTTTTTAATAGAAAATTATACATAAAATTAACTTTCTTAAAAAATTTACTGCGAACATTACAGATACTCCCACAAATACAAGCAAGCCTTTCGAAATACCGCTGCTTAAAAGTTATAAGGAAAGAAGCAATTGGTCCTAACCCCATTTTTATTTTTCACAAAATATTTTTTTTAAAATGACATACAATACAGTACAGCTATTTATGTTTTGGACATATTTTGTTTCTAATTTTTAAAAACAAAATAAATAAAAAAGGTAGAATTTTAGTTTAGTAATTTTCATTATTTTTTAAAAATGTTAAATTTGGCAGGATTTTTTGTTTGTTTTATTGCCGTACCTAGGGGCGGATCGCAGCCAAGGATAAAGACCGGCCATTCGTTGCGTTATAAGCAAGTCGGCGGTCACGTGATCTTAGGAGTTCCAGGATTCTTATTGTATTGCTTAATATATTATCTGTTTTTACATAATTTATATAAATTGACAAAAATTTTTTGTTCTTATATAGGCAAAAATTGAAAAAAATATTTTGCTGATGGATGTGTTTATTATAGATAAAAGAACTAATAAATAATAAAAAAGTGTGGATTACAAGGGGCTTAAGAACATCAGGGAAAAATCTCAGGTCGTTACCTACCATTAGAAAGTTTGTGGATTCAGAATGGTTTTACAAATATTTCAATTTATATCGTAAAATATAAAAAAAAAACTCATAAGAACGGCTAAAAAACTTTACTATCATAAAAAAATGGAAAAAGCCAATAATTCATCACATGAATATTGGAAAATCATAGATGAACTGAGAGGAAAAGCATCAAAAAATATTAGTTCTATAGATATTCATCCAGCTAAGCTGAGTGAATTTTATTGCACTGTAGCGGAAAAGTTGACACACAATCTTAAATCAGAAAATGATGTTTCTTATTTTCCTTATAATCCCACTCAGCCATTTGTAATTACTCCAACCAACAAAAACGAAGTGGCAAAAGTGATAAGCGATATAAAAAAGCAAACTTCCTCCGGTGCTGATGATATTTCTTCAAAAATATTAAAAAATCTCTCAGAGAATGCTCTTGCTGCATTAGCAGAATGCATCAATGAGTCATTTACTTCATGGGTTTTCCCTGACTATTTAAAGCTTGCAATTGTAATACCGGTATTTAAGGGGGATGAAAGTGATGATCCTGCGAAATTGTAGAAAAAATAGTAAAAATAAGATTAGTAACTTATTTAAAAGAGAATAAAATCCTCTCGCCAGATCAATTTGCATTTCAAGAACAAAAAAGTACAAATGATGCTGTTTTTTCTTTTTTGGAGAGGCTTTTCCTTGGTTTGAACGATGGTGACAGGGCTGCGGCAGTGTTTTGTGATTTTTCCAAGGCCTTTGACTGTGTGGATCACAGGATACTACTGCGGAAATTGAACCACTACGGAATAAGGGGCAAGGAGCTAGATTGGTTTACATCGTATTTTGCGGGGCGGCGCCAATTTGTTAGAGTACCAAATTGTGAAGACTCTTAAGTATCGACCTTAGCACAGCGCGTCCCACAAGGATCGGTACTTGGGCCAATACTCTTTTTGTTATATGTTAATGATCTTGCCTTTTTAAACATTTTGGGTAAGTTTGTAATATTCGCCGACGATACAACGATTCTTTGGAAACATAAAGATCCCGATATTCTTTCCAGAATCATAGAGTCTGACCTAATTAAAGTAAAGGATTCGTGCAACGCAAACCGTTTAGTTTTTAATATTTCATAGACGAATATTCTTAGTTTTAAGTGTTCTTTATGAAGTTACTTTAGATGATAACTCAATAAAGAAAAAACCAATTGTTAAATTTTTGGGAATGCACATTGATTCCAAGTTAAAGTTTGACACGCACATCGACTTATTAAACAAAATAATAATCAAAAGGATGCTATATCGTAAAAAGCATTGCACATCAGCTTGGTAAGGACGTAGCAAAAACTACTTATTATGCATTATTGAAATCTCATATTCGGTATGGCATAGCATTCTGGGGATTCTCCACAAAAAATTCAGTTCAATCTGTTTTTGTTCTTCAAAAAAGAGCTCTTAGGTATATGTGTCAGGTAGGATGTAGACAGAGTTGCAAATTTTTTTTTAAACAGGAGCAGATCCTTACTGTGCCTGGTATCTTTATCTTGGAAACATCCTGCCTTATTCACAAAAAATTTGGGACTTCTGAGACTAATAATACGGCTTACAACTTAAGGCATAACAACTTAGTGCCTATCCCAAGATCAACCTTAACAAAAAAGTCAGTAATATATGAAAGTGTAAACATTTTTAATAAACTTCCGCATGAGCTAAAAATAATAGAGGACTATAAAACATTTCAAGCTCTTAAAATATTTTTAATTGACAGGGCCTTTTATAATTTGCAGGAGTTTTATGAATAATGCCTTGGTTCTTTTTATTTATTTGTTTACTTTGTTTCTCTCTGTTTTGTATGTGAAGCGCTTTATGACTTGTTTATTTTTATATACATATGTGTAATATTTGTTGTCTTCTTCGTCATTATTTGGAAAGTAACTAAATTATATCATATTGGTATATGCACATTTAAATTAAAAAAAAACTTTGTTATTTTTAATGTGCACTAAACTTACCATGATTTTTAGTATAGCGACTTTTAATTTGTTATTTTGTATTGTTTTATTTTGTTTTATTTTATTTTACGAACATGTTGTGTACGTTACTATTTTATGCATAACTGACTATTTGGTAAACTTATCACGTCCTTGCAATGCAACTATAGGTAAATTTAGTGGGAATAAGGACACTGTTGTTCTGGTAAATATACGTTTTAATCTATCGGTAACGTTTCGACAATGGTTTTTGTCTTCATCAGACCTTCAGACTAGATCGTACATTGGAACAACAAAAAACAAGAATTCAAGCACATCAGGAAAACGAACGGCACAAAATTAAAAAGGAAACCCGACATTAATCTGCTAATTATTTATATTTTCTTTTGTTTTGTTTATCAGATAGGTAATATAACCTGTCTGATAAACAAAACAAAAGAAAATATAAATAATTAGCAGATTAATGTCGGGTTTCGTTTTTAATTTTGTGCCGTTTGTTTTCCTGATGTGCTTGAATTCTTGTTTTTCAATGTTCCAATGTACGATCTAGTCTGAAGGTCTGATGAAGACAAAAACCATTGTCGAAACGTTACCGATGGATTAAAACGTATATTTACCAGAACAACAGTGTCCTTATTCCCACTAAATTTACCTATAATAACTGACTATTATTATATAAGATGGGTTTAAAAAAGACGGCGCCGGCGACGTTTTAGATTTTTTAATTTTATGTTTAATTTTGGTAAGATATGTCAGCTTAAGGGATTTGTAGTGACATTTAATTTTATTTTATATTTTAATTTATTTTATTTTCACCTTTATTTTATTTCAAACTATGTCTCCGTAATAATGAGCTCTTTATGTATTGATCGGCTATATTATAGGTATAGTTTTTGCAAAGTCACCTGAAATGCTCCTAATACGGGGTTCTATCGATTTCATGAAAACCTTCAAAAGTTATCAAAATTCATATAAAATCTTCCTGGTATAATTTTAACCCTACCGACAGAGAAAAGGCGCGGCTCTTTGTGTTTCGAGCACAAAGTATTTGTTTTCTGACCGACCCAACACAGGTGGATAGACGGCACCTGATTGGCAGATTTTTTTGAGATGCGCTTTTAATTACTTTTGGGTGTTCTTTTCGGGACCCCTTTAGTCGGCAGTATGCAGAGTTAGAAAATAAATCAGTGTCGTTTCTGTAGGTGTAGGAATAGAAAGTTTTATTATCTATTTTTATTTCTTAATTTGACGCCATTATTAAATGAAATAATTTTCATGAGTATATCAACCGCCGCCCATGTCACTTTCTTTAAAGGATATGCCGATGGTCGGCTTTAACCTTTGTTCAACTGACTTTGCAAAAACTATATAGGTTTTGACTTAGATGCACAAGTTTTATTGAATTTACTATTTTTTAAATTAATATTGCGAGTCCGGTCCTGCCCTCATCACAGAATATGTGCTGAAAGACAGGTCCATTTTAAAGGCTTTTTTCAGTTAGAAAAAGTGTTAGACAATTTAGAAAAAGTGTTTTGGTGAAAGTCGTTACCTTGGATTATATAAAAACGCAGTGAGTACCCGAAAAGTAATTTAGAAAGCAGCAAAGAAAACAGATTTCGCAAATACAACAACAAGTTGCGCGCGCACACCTACCTGGCCTTGCTAGACAGGTCGGCGACTCTGCTGCATTCGCGCACGAGTACTGAGTTTTAAGACAGGGCCGCACTGAAACAATTTTTAATGAAGCGTCGCCGTATAAACAGATAATAAAATGACTACCCAAACCGAACAAGTTCATGAGTACATGAACTTAACCCAATCCTCCACTGACTCTATCACCAATGCCACAACCTCTACCAACGGAAAATCCTACTCATCAGCAGCCTCTCAACAAATATTTCCGACAAAAGAACAAGCGATTTTGCTCCCAGCTTTAAACAATGTTGCACTTCAAGAGTACATTTTTGCTATCGGGAATAAAGTTGGCCCTAAAAATATTATTTTTTCATCACGGATTTCAAACAACCGAATTTGCATTTACCTGTCCAACAAAGAAATTGTAGAAACATTTATGAAACAACACAATTCGATCAAAATTAACGAAGAAACCATCCAAGCACGTCGCCTAATCACCCCAAATGTTTGCCCAACTATCCCCCACCAACTTCTAGAGCAACAGCTTATTTCGTTGGGCCTAAAACTTGTATCTCCAATTACTTTTTTGAAAGTGAGTGTTACCAAGCCGGAATACAACCATATCCTTAGTTTTCGTCTCCTAGTTTTTATATCGCCATCGGAAGAAATCACTTTACCAAGCTCTATCCTTGTTGAACATGAGAATCAATCGTACCGAGTATTCTTTTCCCAGGATGGAATGTCTTGTTTCAAATGCAAACTTCAAGGTCATTTAGCCTCCCAATGTCCTAGTGGTACTAAAGAATCAGATAACACCTCACAAAATCAACAAGAAACTCCCGAGCAAAATGGAAATCAAGATGCGCCACATCTATCCTTAAACGAACCTGAAAACCAACAAGTCCATAAAAGAAACTTTGAGGAAATAGTTTCTCCTCCCATTGACAATGCTACACAGGAAAACCAAGAATTTTTAAAGCCTTTATCTCAATCTAAAAAACCTCGAAAATCCAATGAAACTTTAAGTTTGGAAGCAGCTGAAAACATTTTTTCACCAGCGAAAGATTTTATCCAAAATCACGATCCTCCTTTTCATCTAAGCTACGATCAACTTAAAGATCTATTTATTAATATCCATGGCTCACCAGAACCCATCCCAATTGCACTGGAATACACTAAAGATTTATTAGGTTTAAATTTGATGCTAAAAGATGTTTATCAACATGTTTCAGCAAGAAGCGCCAAAACAAAAATCACCAAATTAAGGAAAAAAATTGGAGTCCATGTCGACCTAGTAGATGCGTTGCAAGCGACACATCACAAGACTCCAAAGCAGATTAATAAATATTCATAAAGTAGAAAAAAATAATCACTCAATTCTGCAGTGGAATTTAAACGGATATCTTCTTCATCTCGAAATGCTTCAAGTGCTAATCCATTAACTAAAGCCATCCATAATCTGCCTACAGGAAACCCACTTTAGACCCAACAAGGAATACTGCCCAAAACAATACAAAGGTTTTTTCTTGAGTCGACAAAACCAAGAGAGAGCTAGTGGAGGCGTAGCTATTTTAGTTCACAGATCATTAAAAGCTTATGAAAACATTTTAACTGCCAATTTTGAATCATTATCAGTATCAGTGGAACTAAAAAGAAAAATTACAATCTGCAATACTTACATCCCACCAGATAAAGATTTCTCTAATCAAGATTTAAAAAACCTTTTCTCTTAAATTAGTTCTCCTCGAATTTTCACCGGCGACTTTAATAGTCACAACATAATGTGGGGCTGCGAAACCACCAAACCTCGTGGTAAAATATTCCTAGAATGCTTGGAAAGTTCAAATTTAATTGTATTAAGCGATGGTTCCACTACTCGATTTGACGCACGCTCTGGAAAATTTTCATCTATTGATCTTTCATTAGGCGATCTATCCACAGTCACCTCTTTAAAATGGGAAGTCATTCCAGCACTTTACCAAAGCGATCACTTCCCCATTCTAATTACCAATATGGAGGAATCATATCATACATATAACTCAAACAAATGGAACTTCAAAAATGCGAACTGGAATTTATACCAAGATATGATAGAAAAGAGATTAACGCCAACTTGTTTAGATAAAAATATTGATATATGACTTGAGGTAATTAACAACATAATCAAAGATTGCGCTGAAATATCGATCGGAAGAAAGAAATACCCGAAAAATCGAAAGCATGTTTCTTGGTGGAATGAAAACTGTGCAAAAGCAATACAAGAGAGCAAAAACGCATTTAATAGATATAAACGGCATACCACTCAAGAAAACCTGATCCTTTTTAAAAAGCTTAGGGCCAAAGCACGGTATACGGTTAAAAAAAGCAACTTTACAACATCGCTAAACTCAAATACACCTGTTAGAAAAGATCGTTAACAAAAGGCTATGCTGGTTTCTGGAAAAGGAGAACTTGCTAATACCCGAACAAAGTGGTTTTCGCCAAAATAGATCCGCATAAGACAATATAGTTGAATTGGAATCTGAAATTCATGACTCATTTGCTAATAACCAAAACTGCGTCGCAGTGTTTTTTGATATTAAAAAAGCGTATGATACAGCTTCGCGATACAAAATCTTAAGACAGATCAGAGATTGGAATATTGGAGGAAACATGGCTTACTTTATTCAAAACTTCTTACAGATCCGAAAATTTCAAGTACGCGTAAATAATGAAATGTCGAATGAGTTTTTACAGGAAAATGGAACACCACAAGGCTCTGTCTTGAGTGTAACGCTCTTTTTAGCTGCAATTAACGATATTATTAAAGACATAAAAGCTCCAGTAAAAGCTCGACTGTTCTGTGATGATTTAGTTTTAAGAATTAAAGGAAAATCGATCGAATCCTTACAGACGATGCTTCAAGCACAAATTAGAAAAATAGAAGAGTGGTCCTATAGTTCGGGTTTTACTTTTTCCGCAGAGGAAACCAAAATCATGGTTTTCTCAAGAAAACGCATGGGTCTCAGAAACCCAAACATCCAACTCTATGGAGTAGATCTCGAATGTGTGGAGACTATAAGATTTCTTGGTATGATCTTAGATAGTAAACTTAACTGGAGTCATCATATTAAAACTGTGGTTAAAAAATGCCAGAAAAACATCAACCTACTTAAAGTTTTATCAAACAGGTCCTGGGGTGCAGATGCAAGCACTCTTATGACTATCTACAGAGCACTCATAAGATCAAGGCTGGACTACGGTTGCATAGCTTACAATTCAGCATCGAAGTCAACATTACTTCCCGTAGATGTTATCCACAATTCTTGTCTAAGAATAATCTTAGGCGCGTACCGTACAAGTCCTATAGAAAGCCTTCTCAGTGAGGCGGGTGAACCCCTACTAGATTTTCGAAGAATGTACCTCTGTTTATCATACGCTACGGGAGTAATTCAGAACTACTCAAATCCAGCCAGACAGAACATAATTTATCATCAATTCCAAAATATCTACCAACTAAAACCAAACTGCACACCATCATTTTTTGAAAGAATTCGACGATATCAATTACAAATCGGAGAAATATTTCCACAATTTCTTGAACAACAAAATCATAGCCCGCCATGGCTTATAAATAAACCAGAAACTATAACATCCTTAAAACAATTTGACAAATCTTGTACAAACCATCTTCTATTGCAAAAAGAATTTCTGAATACTTTGCAAAGCATGCAAGACTATATAAAAATTTACACTGATGCATCAAAAACTCAGGAAGGCGTAGGAGCCTTCGTTGTTGAAAATCAGGATAACTATCATTTTAAATTAAGCAAATTTACCAGTGTATACAGCGCAAAACTTTATGCTATATATGAAGCTTTGATCTATGTAGACAGCAAAAAACAGAAGTACAGTGTAATAGTAACGGATTCCCTAAGTGCACTTCAATCAATTACCTCCGTTTACTCAAAGCACCCAATAGTTCAACTTATTAAAGAACAGTTTTTTAAAATCCAAAATTCCTCGTTTACTGTGGTTCTCATGTGGGTTCCTTCCCACGTAAATATTAAGGGAAATGAGATGGCGGACTTACAAGCTAAAAACGCGATAAGTGACACAAACTCTAAAGTTCTAAATCAAACTGTAGGTAGTGATTTTAAAACGTGGCTAAAATCGAAAATTCAATCAATGTGGCAACAAAAGTGGGATAATTCTACATCCAAATTACGCGAAATAAAAAAATCCGTAAACAAGTGGACATTTTTACCAAAATCTCGCCGAGTTCAAATAATAACAACTAGGTTAAGAATAGGTCACATTAAATTAACTCACGAACATATTTTTAAAAAAACCAATGCACCTATATGCCGTGAAATAATCACAGTGAGACACATATTAATTGACTGCCCAAACTACAACAACCAGAGACACAAACACAAATTGAAAAACAATTTAATGGAACTACTAAACAATAGTGAACAGACTACCAATCATCTTCTGAACTTTTTAAAAGACTGTAATTTGGTACATTGTATTTAACTATTGTAAACTTCTTTGAGTGCGCTAATGACCTTAGTGGTCGATGCGCCTTACAATAAAAGAAAAAAAATTAACATTGTATAAATGTAGATTTTTCAACACTGAAAACTATTTGTGTTTAAAAATTTTAAAACTTTTAGACGTTTTTATTTGATTTTTTAACACTTTTTTCTATTATGTTAAAAATCATGCTTTATTAAATATTTATAAAGAACACTCTTGGGTTAGTGAAATCATGCGATTTGGATTTAATTGTTTTTTATCTTGTTTTTTTTTGTTTAAATTTGTAAGTTGCTTTGTCAATAATTTTTTGTAAAAATTTGGACAATAAAGCTTAGTTGAATTGAATTGAATAACACTCTGCATAAAAGCGCTTGTAAGATTCCGGAAAGTGGATAAGCGAGAACTCGTTGGTAGTACTATCTATTTTTATAATAATTGTTAATAATAATGTAGGGTACGGGGTAGACCTCGTCAGATGTCTATCAGGGGAAATGAATCAACCCCTGCCCTCCGTAGATTCCAGGTACTCTCTGACCCGGAGAGTAAGCACCTGTCTAGGGTCCCATTCCCAGGGTTACGGGAGAAGACCACATCGGTATGCAATGCGGAGAGGATGAACCTCGGTACGTTGATCATAGCGTAGGTGGCAACCCTTTCTTTTAGGGATAGTATAAAAGAATACAGCTGTTGCCTTACAGTATGGCGTTGGATCGTCAAAGGCTAGAGTAGAAAAACCTTGATAAAGATCCTGGCCCTCCAAGTAGGGGATTGAGGCATTAGACTGGTTCTCTTATACTTTTAAAACAAAGATATTACCAAAAAGCCTAAACAAAGCCTCTAAGCACTGGACGGAAACTCTGAAAGACGAAAAAAGCAAAGACAAAGGACTCTGAATATAGCTACATGGAACGTACAGGGAATAAACCAAAAGTTGGACATTATTGCAACCGAAGTGCAGAATAGTAAGATAGACATTATTGCACTTACAGAGACAAAAAAGAAAGGAACAGGTACAAGTAGTGTCGGCAACTTTGTTCACTTATTCACTGGAGTCCTAAAGAACGGAGAGCAGCCAGAGGGGTATCCTTATTAATAAAGAAAAACCTCAAACATAAGATTACAGACTACAAGTGCATTAACGAAAACTTACTTCGAGTTAACATGAAGATGGATTGGACACAATATAAGCATAATAGCAGCCTACGCACCATCAAATGACGAAACGGTAGCTATAAAACAAATGTACTTCGACCAACTTGATGAGACTATTAGTAAAATCGGCAATACCAGGGAAATAATTAGGATTGGCGATTTTAATAATCGAACTGGTAGACAAAGCCAAAGCAAAGTGGTAGGATCATTTGGAGAGGAAGTAACAAATGATAATGGCTTGAGACTAATACAATTGTATGAAACCCATAATCTAAAAATAAATAATGTTTTTTAAACACAAGGATATTCATCGGTTTACCTGGATTCATCCAACAAGAAATCTTAGATCAATCATTGATTATGCTATTGGTGGACAACACTCGGAACTAAAGTGCTATGATGTGCGCACACTTCGGGGTTTTACATGTGGATCTGACCACCATCTGGTAAAAGCAAAAATATTATTCCCTGCAAGAAAAACAAATAAGGACGAAAGTATTAGAGAAAATGAAAATCTAGAATGCATCGAAGACAATCAAAAATACAACTTTAGAAGTCTAGAAATCGAAAGTACTCAAAGATTGTATCGGAACCGATTAGATGAAAAATTAATAAACACAGATCACTCATTTAAACAAATATATACAAACATAGTAAAAAGCTTGAAGGAAGCAAGCAAAGAAGCTGTTGGATACCAAGATAATAGAAATAACAATAAGATGTGGTGGATGGAATAAATACAGGAAACGGTCAAGGAGAAAAAACGCACCTACTTGAAATTGCTCAGTACTAAAGAGCAAAGAGACCTAGAAATCTATAGGCATACCAGAAGACAGCTAAGAAATTTTATACCCACAAAAAAGAATGAAATGTTCGAGCGCAAATTCCACGATATAAATACACACGTAGGAGGCAGGCAGAGTTTTGAAGTATGGAAATTCATTTCTACAGTAAAAAACCCAACAAAAGAAAAAGTAAACATCCAGATCATCAAACCAGAACAATGCACAGAACACTATAAGGGACTGCTGCAGGAGAGGAGACACGAATATCTGGGAGCCTCTCTGAGGAGAGACATAGAAGTACATGGAGAGAAAGTAATCATCGAAAAAGAAATGATAAGGAATAGTATTAAAAAGCTTAAATCCCGAAAAGCTAGCGGACCTGGGGGAATATATGCTGAAATGCTCAAACATGGATCAGAGAAACTACTCGAAAATCTCACATATATTATCAATCAATGCATAAACGGACATCCAGTGCCTGATGATTGGAGAATTGCATTCATATCCTCAATACATAAAAAAGGAAACAGGCTGGATTGCAACAATTACAGAGGAATTTCAGTAACCAGTACTCTAAGTAGATTGTACGGTAGGATTCTTAGAGATTCTTACAAGATCTGCCTGCACGAAACCCACTTTGCTCTTCTTCTTCTTGTTCATGAAAATCATTCTCTATTAGAGAATGATTTTCATGAACAAGAAGAAGAAGAGCAAAGTGGGTTTCGTGCAGGCAGATCTTGTAGTGATAATGTTTTTTGTCTTAAACAAGTAATTGAGAAAAGGAGCGCCAGAAATATAGAGACTCATGTTACCTTTGTGGACCTGCAAAAAGCATATGATACCGTTCCAGTAGAAAAATTATGGACAGTGTTAGATCAGACTAATATCAATCATACATACATAAAAGCGATAAAAGAACTATACAAAGGGTCAAAATCTAAAATTAAAATTGGAAATCGACTTTTAAAAGAATTACTGGTAACGAAAGTTTTAAGACAGGGATGTTGTATCTCTCCAACTCTTTTTAAAATATATATCGCAGTAGCTCTAAAAAACTGGAAAAGCAAAGTACACGGCATGGGAATACAACTTAACGACCGATTTACCATATACACACTACAGTTTGCTGACGACCAAGTAATTGTAGCTAATGGTAAAGAAGAATACCAAAAGTGGGGGTTAACAGTAAACGTGGACAAGACACAGTACTTATGTTTTGTAAACGAATCAAGTGAATTAGAACTAGAAAATGGATAAACAATATCTCCATGTAATGAGTATGTATACTTGGGTGTCACATTTGATAAGACGGGAACAGACTGTAAAGAACTGGAAAAAAGAATAGTAAAAGCAAAAAAGGTTATTGGTTGTCTTAACAGTATTTTATGGAGCAGAGAGATTAAAAAGAATGTAAAATTAACATATATGAAATAATGGTGAAAAGCACGCTGTTGTATGGAATAGAGACTTGTCGCGTAACAGAGAAATACAAAGCAAAAATGGAAAGTGTCGAAATGGATGCAATAAGAAGATCAATGAGAATATCTATCAACTTATATGATCTGTTATATAAGAAATGCGATCATAAAGGAAAGAATGGGAATCGAGGGAAGCATAACGGATGACATCACTAAAAGGCAACTAATATGGTACGGCCACGTACAACGGATGATTACAAAAGCAGGTCCTAGAATGGCAACCAATAGGGCGCAGAAAAAGGTGCCCTAAACTGGAGTGGCAACAGTCAATCCAAATATCAATGAGTCAAAAAAACCTGACGGAAGATGACTGTCAGGATCGAAGGAGGTGGATAATAGGCGTCGGACAACGTAGAAAAACGCTCTAAACCGACATAGTAGTAGTTAATAATAATTGCAAAAAAATTGGATTTCTTTTTAAATATCTACATTCTACTAATTTTTTGTGACAGAGCTAAGGCCCTGTTTTAATGTGCCCTGAGGGGGACAAAGAAGACCGCAACTTATATAAACCACTGACAAACAACATATTGTGGTAATAAGCTGAGGGTTGCGTTGGCTTTTGTGATTAGTCAAGTGTTATTGTAGTATACATGGAGCGACGAAGTAATAATTCAACTATTCAAAAGGGTTAGATTATATTAATCAAAGTCAGTGATTTGAAAGAAGAAATTATTTCAGACAAATTGCCATTTAATGAAAGGGTTACCTAGATTAAATTTTAAAGTTAATTTTTTTAAAAAATCTTGATCAAAAGTGTTTTTTTAGGTGATAAAAATTCGTTAGTTAGTTTACGATCAAATTTTATTTTAAAAGGTAAAAACATTAATACATCAAGGCATTCTTGAACTACGAAGGGTTATTCAAAAGTTTGCTTTTTCGAGAGAATCTGTAACTTTTTTATTTACATATAAAAATTTTATTTCGGTAAAAATTGTTTTAGTTGGATATTTTTTAATTGAAAATCCGTATGAAAAAATTGTACAATATTTTGTGGAAAAATACAAAATACTACTACCTCACCTCATTTCCATGGTAATGCGGGCCGCAATCTGGCTTACGGCCCGAGAAACCCGAGTGGCTAGCAAAGATGAACTTTATTCATGGTATGCGTTGATGCGAAAGGAAAAATTATGGAATAAGCAAAACATTGACCAAATAATATTTTAATTAGGATTTATTTTTTTATTTTCTGACGAGGATGGCACGTGGCCTTAAAGAGCAGTCGCGCCTGGCTTACATAAACTTATAAAATAATGAGCAATGATATGTTATTGTTATGTCTACCTAGAGACTTGCTTCTAATAACATAAAACAACTTATTTATATCTGATTATTGTTCCTATTTTGGTACACCAAATTTACCATTTTAACTCTGTTTTTTAAAGAAGTTATAACCAAAAAAGTTTAAAAATTCTTCAACTTTGTTGCTCTATCTTTCTATTTAGCCTTCTTCGATCCATCTTTGGACATAGGCCTCTCCCAATATCTTGCACTCTTCTCTGACTCTCGCCGTGATCATCCATCTAGTCCCAGCATGTTTCTTTAAATCGTCCGCCCATCTCATTTGGGGTCTTCCCTACTTCTTTTATTTTCTCAAGGTCTCCAGTTTACCATATATTTGTTACATCGATCGTGTTTCTGTCTGATATTATGACCGACAAATTTCCATTTTAATTTTGCTACCTCTCCTCTGACATCCCTTACCTTTGTTTTATTTCTTATCCATTCATTCTTTTTCTATCTGTTTTCGTGTAACATTTGTCTTTCCATTGATTTTTGGGCTTTTGTTACTGTATTTACGTTTGATTTTGTAAATGTCCAGGTCTAGGATCCATATGTGAGCACAGGAACAATACATTGGTTTTACACTTTCGTTTAAGGTATTGAGGATATTTTTAATTTTTTAATATGTAGCTGAATTTACCGAATGCTGCCCAGGCCAATCTTACTTGTCTGTTGCTTTTAAGCGTTTGGTTTTCTTTTTTTTTTAGTTTAATAGTATGTTCCAGACATACTTATTCCTCTACTTGTACTACTACTATTTTTTCTTGGTTTATTCTGATCGTGATATCTTCATCTGTGTTCGTTATGATTTTAGTTTTACTGTAGTTCATACTCAAGCCTATATTTTATCTCCTGTATCCAGTTCTTACAGCATTTTGATGAGTTCTTCTCTCTTATCTGTTATTAAGGCGATATCGTCAGCATATCGTAGGTGATTCAAGTATTGTTCGCTTACTTTAATGCCTATTTCTTCCCAATCTAAGTTTTTAAAAACATCTTCTAGGGCCTGGTTAAAAAGTTTAGGGGATATTGTGTCACCCTGTCTGACACCTCTTCTTATGCGGATTGGCTTGTTTCCTTCGCGGATCTTGATTAATGTTGATGCTTCCCTTTATATATTGGCTATTAAATCTGTATATCTGTAATCTATTGCCCAGTGATCAATGCTATCGAAAGCTTTTTCAAAGTCTATAAACGCAATATATAGTGGAATTTATAAGTGGAATGTTGAATTCGTTGGCTCTCTTTTTTAAGATTTTCATGGTTAATAGGTGGTCAACTGTACTGAAACCTTTTCTGAAGCCTCCTTGTTCTTTTGATTGATATCCGTCAAATTCTGTTAGTCTATCTGTTAATATTTTCATTAAAAGCTTATAAATTACATTGAGGAGTGTTATAGGTCGATAGTATTTTAGGTCTGCTCTATCGCCTTTCTTGTGAAGAATGATGGTTACTGGTTCTTTCCAGTTGTTTGGGATTATTATTTCTTTTAGTATTTTATTGGGGGGAATATGGAGGGTATTAACTAGTTTTACCAGGGTACTTTAGCATTTCTGCGGTTACTCCGTCTTTTTCAGGTGATTTGTGATTTTTTATTTCGGGTTGTAGTTCTGACTTCATGTGCTATTCTATAATTCTGTACAGAATAGCTGTGTGATATTTATAATATCATCTTTAACGTTAGTATCTATTCCGTTTATATCCTTTATTTCAATTATTGTATATATACCCAGAGCCGGTATTACACATTTCATATTTCTGTTATTTTCTATAACTCTCTCAACTTTTATTTCTTGGCTTTCTGTTATTTTCTTTTATCATTTTTCTTATAGTTTTATTAATATCTGTGTATTCTATGGATGTTCTTTATCCTTCTTTTTAAAGGTTGCGCCTTTTTTCCATCAGTTTCTTTATCTCTTCTGATATACAATTTTCTCTCTTTTTACTTTTTGTACGGCTTATCATTTATTTCATCTATATTTTCATTTTCGAATCTTAAGTTTTGGGTTAGCTGTTCCTTTAGCACTTCTTTGTATACAGCTTTATTTTGTGTAAGTTTATTCATGTCAAGTTGTTCATTGTTATTCTTAAATTTTCTTTTTATTTGGAAATTGCTATCAATGCAAATTTTTGTTCTAACCATCCTATGATCACAGCCTGTTGTAAAGCTATTTAGGACTGTTAGTAGTAGTAGTCAGTATGTAATCAATTTCGTTTTTTGTTATTCCATTAAGGCTGAGCCATGTCCACTTTCGTTGCGGTTTCTTCCTATTGAACGAATTCATTCCGTACAGGTTGTTCCCTTGTCATTCCTTTCACTATATCCAAAACCCCTATTTTAGTTTCTTACCTAATTTGGCATTGAAATCTCCCATTACTATTGTAGGATGGGTTTTGTGTTCTTCCATAGCTTTGCAGATATCTTCATAGAATGCTTCGATGTGCTCGTCATCGTAGGTATACTTGGATAACTTTAAGCGAAGTTCTTTTCATTTTTAGTGTAATATAGGCAACGCGATCTGATATTCTTTTAATAGTTTGATGCTATGTACCTTGAAAACAAAAGAATTTTGACTCCTATGTTATATAAACTTTTTTTATTATTTTGACCTTCTCTATCACTCATTAAAATATTATAATGTGAGTCAAACCATTTACACCCTTTATAGTGTATACTAAAAACGACTCTATTTTGTTTTTAAACAACCACCCTGTATGTAGTTATGTTTTAAAGGCAAACAACTTTCCAGCCCTGCAATAATGATAATAATCCAACCAAATAATCATATCCGGCAGAGTGGTTCTATTAAAATAATTTTCCGGCCGAATTAATAAATCATATTTTTGATCTCGCCACCCCTTTTGTTAAGCGCCACCCCTCTCTCTATTTTAATAAATGAGAATTTTAAAGTGTCAGACAAAAAGCGACAAACGCTGATGTTATTTGCCGCTACAGCGAGCGTCGCGTCGCTCGGTTATTATGTTGTATTCTACAAAATCAATTAGCGTTAAATGAGATTTTTTAGACAGGACCGGACTGGATCCGCAAAAGAAAAATCACATAAAAACATTTCCATTCAAATTATAACCAAGGACTCCTGTGTTCAGCCGGGACTCGAACCCGAAATCTCTGGCTTTGTAGGCCGTACTAGTTGGCATACAAAGCGTACAAATCCAAAGGTTCCGAGTTCGAGTTCCGGCTGAGGACAGAAAAACCTTTTTTACATTTTTTCTTCTTTAATTTCACCACTAGTTTGGAATTGTTGTTTAGGATTTTTGTGAAACCTTGCATCATTGCACTTTGGTATTTAAAAAATCAATTTTGACTATTGAGGCCCTCGGTACATTTTGCTAGTTGTTTTACATCAGAGGTGAGCAACTCTCTTCAACAGTTGTTGGTAGGATATTTTGATTTAAATAAAGAATTATTAGTATCTGCAGATTGGGATTACTTACCAACAATTTATTGTCAAAACTTAAAGTTTTCACTTTGCCCCAACTTCCGCAGTAGTAGTGGGGGGTAACCCGTAGGTCCGGCAAGTAGGCCATGGCCCAGGCCTTTTACTTAATCCAGTCTCGACCCTTCCATTCGATGTGCCGGTAGCTCATGGGGCCTTCGTGTTCTCTTTACCGTCCAGTATGTCAACCCATTTGTGCAAATGCAGCTCTTTCTTGCTCAGGGTTGGTACCACGAGGTGCCTTGATGTCTCTTCTTCCTGTTTACAGGCTTGGCAGGTAGGGTCGTTCCTGACTCCTATAGGTGTCATGTCCTTCCTCAACCGGTTATGTCCAGTTAGAATACCTATCAGCATTTTAACATCTTTTCGTGTCCGTCCCAGCAACCATCTAAATCTGGTTTCTTTTGATGGGTCTACAAATTCTTTAGACTGTCTGCAACCTGTTCCTGTTTTTTAGGAGTTTGTTTATGTAGACCTGGAAATTAAAACCAGCATCACCCGCCTGCCACCGCTTAGGGTCTCCAGCGCCTCTGCGAATTCTTCTACCAAGGCGTCAGCAATCTTTGCTTCGCTGAGCGCATTTAGGGTGGCCTGGATGTCAGAGAAAATATATATATTTGCCCTTTCTCACCATTCCTGAACTCTTCTAGAGTTGCCGCCATTTTTATGGCGTACACTTCTGCTTAAAAAAGAGCAGTCTGCTCTCCGAGCGGGTAGCTTTTGTAAACTTCTAGTTTCACGGATACTCTCGCTCCTGTGCTTTGCCTCGGTTATAGCTGAGAACAGCAATTTGCTGTTCTCGGGTTATAGCTTAGATCCATCAGTGTGGCAAACCTAAACGCTCTTCTCGAACATTGTTTCGTCGCTTTGCTATGCTTTCCTATCGGGGATGTAGACTTTGTACCTCTTCTTAAGCCTCCAAGATGTGTGAGCTCTGCTGACCGTAATTGACGCGAGGGGATTTCTCTAATTGTCACCTCCTCTATGGTTAGATGCTCAGTTAATTCTATTCTTCCTCATTGTCCTCTGTCCCTTAGACGTACGCAGGTACCCATCGCCTTCTTTTTGATCAAAGTTATTAGCAATAGCAATCCCAAGATTGTCTCAAGAGCCAGGTTCGCTGTAGTACTCATTGCTCCGGTGGTTGCTCTACTCCTCAGCCCCTGCACACTTTTTAGGTTTAGGCATATGAGTAGTAGGCTTAAGCGTGTGCTGGACCACTTTTGAGGAGGGAATGACCTTGAATGACCTTGACGGTCGTTGCATTTTTTTATGTAGAGACGAATAGTCCGAGAAGTATTTTTGACTTTGAAAAGTTGTGAAGGTCGTTATGTTTTGTATACAGAGGGAAGGAATCGTGAAATCGCTTCGGAGCCTTTTTTTTAACCTTGTCTGACCCTGACCTTAAAATGACCTTAAAAAATCCAACAATATGTAACTTGTCATTTTTACGCTTAATGTACACGTTACATATTTGTTTTATTTCTGTAAATAGCCAAAACTATTCGACTCGTTTTTCTATACACACATTAAGGGTATTTTATAGAGTTGGGTTTTGAGGTTATATACTGTACAAAAAGTTACCTTATAGAAGAGGCATTCCATCGTATTATTGTAAGGCTGTACGGCATTATTTAGGCACTCTAATTGGAATTTGAGATCACAGGTTTCGGTTAAAATCACATAAAAACTCTTTATTGTTTTGTTTATCTTTGGAATTTCGTAGTTTTCTTTGACGTTTATGAAATAAATAAACAGCTGTTCTGCACAGTATAAACTGTGGGCATAGCGGCGTTGCCAGATCACAAATCATTCACGATGTTTTCATGTATTTGGACGTTCGTTTATTTATATTTTCGAGGATATTAGGACAATAATCTTCCGAACCTCTTCTTCTTCACGGATTACATAGCTAGTTTTGGTAGCACGAAAGCATATTTAGGTCCAAGGTTTGACCAGGAACAACTGAGGTTCCGCCCACTTTGATATCTGTACTACTTTAATCAGAGGAGAAGATAAAATAAATACAAGTCTTTTTGCAAATTGGGGATAAACGAGGGATAATGTAACGGGTCATTTTTACGTTTAAGGCAACGTTACATATTTGTTTATTCAGGTAAATAATCAAGGCTCTTCGACGTCTTTCTGTACACAAATTAAGGGTATTTTATAGCGCTAGGTTTGGAGCTTATATAGTGTCCAAAAAGTTACCTTATAAAGGAGACATTCCATCGAATTACTGTGGACACTACGCACACCGTATTATCTGGACATCGTAATTGGAATTTAGGATCACAGGTTTCGGGAAAATCACATTAAAACTTTTGATTGTTTTGTTTATCTGGGGAATTTCGTGAGTTTCTTTGACGTTCATGAAAATAAACAGCTGTTCTGCTGGGGAATGGCGGCGTTGCCGCATCACAAATGGTTTCAGTAACAGGAAGGAAACATTTAGATGAACAGTTCATTCGCTTATGTTTATTTTCGAGGATATTGGGACAATCCGAACCTCATATCCTTCACGGATTAGCTAGTTTTGATAGTACGAAAACATATTTGGGTCAACCAGGAACAACCAAGGCTCCGCCCCTTTGATATCTTTATTAATTTGATGAGGAGAAGATAAAATAAATACAAGTTATGCACTTTTGTAAATGGGAGATAAACGAGGGATAAAAACCAAGACTAAAAGAATGAACGAAATCGTGTGAGTTAACATCTGAACACTCTTGTGCCGAGTTAAGCAGTAGTTCAGTGTGTATTTTTAGGTTCAGGTTCAGAAACAACTTTATTAATGTAGAAATGTTTTACAACACCATATGAATCTTAGAGAAAACATTTATAAAGAGCAAAGGAAACTTTTGACTGAAACTGTAACTAAAATTCAACTAAATTCTACACTTAGTATAGCTTTACTCATATGGGAATTGGTTGAATGTTCAAATATTCCTGGGTTTGATGCATGCTCGAATCTCCAGTACTTGATTTTACAGTTGATGGTTTCAATGCTGAGCTTCTTATAGTCCGTCTGGTTACTTTCCTCCTACTTGCTAGGTTGGCAGGGGTCCGGTAGGCAAATGTTCGGTCTATGTATGGAGGGTGTCTCGACGTCCTTGTTATAGAAATTTCAACCGTGGAAATAGATCCGACAACACCTCAATGCGCGTTTTACTCCTTGGTCGATGCTGCCCCCTATATACCGGTATGGAAGTATTGGTGTATTTCCTCATTGGTTAGTTTGAAAACCGCGGGTTTTTCCTCCAGTTTCGCAAACCGCATTTAGTGATTTTTTGGTAAGAGCGTTTTCTTATAAATAGGTTTGCATCCTTATTTGAATTTAACCGGGAAAATTGGGTTGGTACTGTCCCCACCAGATCTACGAACGGTTTCCGGCCACTTCATTTTTTGTGTTCTCGACAAAGTGCTTTGTCAATTTCCTAACAAATCTTGGCTGGTGGCCGTCTGTTGGTGCCGCCATTGTTTTTGGTGGTTATTGGCACTGCAGTAGTTGCGGATTATACCACAGACGGTTTACTGTGAGCCGTCGTTGTTTTAGGCGAATTCTAAAGTGACGCTCACACCCTTTTGAAGGGGATTTAAGTCGGCCTACGCCATTTCTATGGGAAATAAGAGTGGTAAGTTCGATTTTATTTTTTTCATTTTTTTTTGGAATATTTGAGGACTCTTCAAGATAATATTTGCGTCCCAAATTGTAATTGTTTTTTGTGTGAAATGTACTTTTCGACAAAAGACATGGGGAATTTTTGGAGTTTTTTTAATTTTTTTTAAGACCACGTTTTGGATAAAAACTATATATTGTTTTTCTCCTTTGTCTACAGCCCTGTCCATTCCATCGAAAGTTGTGCTGGACGCTGGTGTGAAGCCGGGTGTAGCCTTGTAACCCTGGGAAAGGTACGTTAGGATTATTTTAGTTCATCTGTTTAAATCTGCTTTATTTTATTGAGTCGACATGGGGTTCTTGATTTAAATTACTTGGTGTAGGGGAACTTCGTGCAAAATAGACGAATTCCAGGAAACTAAAACATTTCATTTCCCACAGGGTTTTACGCTCAGGTAAGAATCCAGCAACCATTTTTGACTATGTGCTGCCCTAGCATCATGTGCTAGGAGATCCTCAGGGTGGGCGTGAACAGGACAGGACCCGGTGCAGTGGTGAGGAGATGTCTGGACAACAGAACTCCAGGTTTACAAAATAAAATAATTTTTTTTATTTACTCATACAATAAACCAGGACCAAGGTAGGAGCATGTACACCCTTAGAAATAATATTTGTTTTTATATATATATAATTTTCACCATATAATTTCAACATTTTTGTAAACGCAAGATAAGGTATGACGTCATAACCCCAGTTTTGCGGCATAATTAAGCTAAGTTTAAATTGCTACTGCGTGCCATTCTGGCTCTGACTTGGTTTCCTTGTTACACTCATTTATTTTAAGCATGTTTCCAATATTAACTTTAACTTCAACCTTTATAATAAACAAGATGAACTAAATCTTTGCGTTATTTGTACAACCCAATGACCGACTTTGCAGAGACAAAAGAGAGATGAGGTTATATTTTTTTTAGTGTTTCCTTACATTGTTTGGCCTCATGGGGCAGATCTCGGACTGGGTTGCTCTCTGTCTCATTCTACCCAAGGTAGAATGATGACAGCAGATATTTGGTCCAGATCTCCCCTATGACAGAATAATTTTGGCAGTATATTTATTTTTTTCAATCGTTTATATAACTGAGTCTCACACTACTGACTCAGATGTAGGTACACTATGACCTGTTAAAGGAGTCCATCTACCTGTAAAGTGCTTCCAGTTTTGTCATCTTAATTCAATCTTTTAGAATTTTATTCTGTTTATTAGTCAATTTTTTTGGTTATTCTTAATTACATAAATAATCTGGAAGCCTCGGAAGTAAGTAGAGTTTCATTGTTTGGCTACAACGTTTGGGTTGAAATGTATTTTATTTAAGATCTTCTTTGTAAAACATTGGTATTAAACACTGTGGCGCACTTAAAATTTTCTTATTTCTGAACCCCCCCCCCCTTCTCCACTGTATAAAAGTTACCGGGCATATCAATGTTTTACCTAGCTGGAAAATACAGTTCTGCTTCCAGATATTTGTTTAATTATTCAGTAGTTTTTTTAGTGTCACAAATCGGCAAATTGTTATTATTCTATTTACAGTGTCACATAATGGCGGCAACGTCTTTAAGGTGCCACAAATGTCACACAACGCATTTTAATAGGCCACAAATTGGCGCCCTACGTGAGTTTTGGCTAGTTTTTTAACATCTGATGTAATTTTTTTTTGTTTTTTTGAATTTGGAAAAAAAATTATTTAAAAATTAAAAAAAAAAATTTTTTTTAAGAATTTTTTTGTGGTACAGCCATAGCCAGGTTAAAGGCTTTCAGTGGCTGTCGGTGTTTTTGACACCTAATCACTTTTTTAATAAAAAACAAGATTTTTCATCATCATTGGTTTTTGGAAATAACACTTTTTAAATATTTTTTGGTAAGGTTTGAGCGTTGATTTGGAACTCGTTTTGTTGTTTTAGTAATTCTCATAGTTTTTTTGTTAGCTTGTCTTCACAAGTTTTTTCTTGGAAAATAAAATATTCATTTTTATGTATTAAGGAAGAATAAGTGGATAAAAAGCATGGGAGTTTTTATTCAACAGCGTCCAAATTCTTAATTCTTTAAAGTTGTTGTAGGAAAAACACGTTTAATTTTTTTTAAGAAAAATAAACACAGTAACGTAAATTTACTTCCTTTTTGTTGATTTATAGGTGGATGGACCTCCAGACATGGTCTTTTTATGTTTTAAATATATGACATATGTAGTGGTTTTTTTCTAACAATTTTTTTGCAGGTTCATTTATTTATATGTTATTATTTCCTGCTTGTGATAAGATACAAATTGTTTCACCGATTATTTTTTAGTGCAGTCAGTTTATTTAGGTCAACAAGTTATTTTTTTTTTGGTGACTTTAATTTTTTGTGGGATATCACCACTTGGAAATAGGAATATTTTTACAGGGTTTCACACAAATTTTTCTTGGCTGGGTTGTTTTAAAGTAAATATAGCCTAACAGCTAGTAGCTTTGTTTAGTTGAAAGTATTAATCAGTAACGAAAGAAAAGGAAAATGAGTTTATTTTGCTTTGTCATTTTCTTTTCTTGTTTTTTGGTGGTAACTGTTAATGACAATTAAGATCTTACGCCACTCAGTTACATCGGGTCAGAGGAGGGTACTACTACATAGTGTCGACTCGGAACGTTAGGGAACACAGGCTAAAATTCCTAGAGCAGCACATTGGCTGAAGATCAACGCCAGAGGTCCAGTTAGCATTTTTTTTTGGGTATTTTTTTTTGAAAGACAGTTTTTTAGGTCTTTGGTTTAGTTGTCTAGTTGTGTTTTCGTGACTGGTCAAATTTTTTTTGGTAGAAAATACAGCGTTGGGCTTTGGAGTGCATTTTTTTTTAAAAATGACCTACGTGTATTTCCATCAATTAAAGTTTTTCTGGTTCACAATTATTTTTTTTTCTGTATTTTTTTTCTGCGTTCAGGTCATAGCTTGGTCATGGCCAATGGAGAGCAAACATTTATGTTTGAGCCTTGAGAAGTTTTGCCTGCTCCGGATTGAATACAGAGAAAATGAATTTGAAGCCCAACTAGATATAATACCACAAAAGAAATGTTTAACTGAGACAGATATAGATAAGTTTTTTTTGATTTTTTTTTAGTTCACTTGTAAAGTTCAGTAATTTTTTTAAGTAATGTCACTGTGAGGCCGTGAAATTGGTCAGTGAATTTAAGAGAGACTTTCAACTAAATATAAATGCTAGGCGGGGGTAATTAATAAAAATATTTCAAAATTTTACTACTTAAAAAAAAATAAAAATAAAATAATTTTTCTTAAAAAGATTATTTTTTTTTCGGTAAACATAACTTCTCGAATTCTTGTTTGGTCTAAACGGTTTGTATAGTGGTCGTAGTTTTAAAGGGTGACCAGACAGGTTATATTTTTTTTAGGGGACCAAACGGGAATTTCTTGAGTTACAAAAGGGGAACTTTTTTTTTTGTCTTAGTTGATCAGGCAGGAATAAATAAATCTTTTACTTCCAAATCATAATTTTAAATAACAAGATTTATTGGTTAGGTGTTTAGGTCTTATAATGAAAAACGTTTTGTTTTTGAGGATACTGGTATGATATGGAATTATTTTTATTTCATGCTAAATGTTGTTTGACGGCAGATATGCTAGTCTTCAGTTTTTTTGATAGTTTGCATTTCAGGACAGTGGCGTGTACTTAAGAGGCCTGTCATCTGCGCCCATTGTAAAGCAACTTCCAACTTACTTGCTTGGCTTTTTCACTTCATCTTCGTTTCGTTGCTTCTGAAATTAAAGCGTTATGTTGGATAAAGATGGATGGTGTTAGACTAAGAAAGTACCTATTTAGGGATGAAGATTTGGATGCGATTAAACAAAGATGAGGGCATATACTTTTTTTTGTTATGCATAATATGATAGTAGTACCTTTTGTATTGCAATAATTAGGGGTTTTCCTCCCGCGAGCTGGGTGGAAATGGAAGAAATGTTTGGTTCGGAGTGTAGAAATCGAGGAACGAGGACTTCCTGCTAATCGTTTTAGGATTTCGCAACTTCGGTTTTCGCTAAATTAAAAAACATCCAAATTTGGCCTACAGGCTGAGTCTCACATCTTCCAGGACCTTGCAGACTTGCGGAGAAAGACAAATTTTGTGATCTATTTAATTATGATAGGAATTAAAATAGTAACATGCACATGAGGGAACTAGATATATTTAGGTTAAAAATTAGTGAGTTAACACTGACCTGAACAATTTTTTGGGTTTATTGACATTATACTTAGGAAATAGGGGAAATGTCTAATAAAAAGGTTTTTGGGTTTAGGCCTAGTTTTGTTGAGATAACAAAAGTTTAATTGGGGCCGGGAGTTTTATTATGCTCTTTTAAAATTAATGTAATAGTTTTTGGTTCTTGATTTTGTTTTCTGGTTTTTATGCAGGATTATTCCCAACTGTTTCATTTCAAAATGTCATTTGTAAGTGATAGGGTCTCATTAGCCCTTGGACATTTGGTAATTTTGCTTTAACTAATAGCTGTGGAAAGGGCCCAACAATCTGAGAATGCATTAAGCAGTAAAATTTTTTTTTTGATTGGATGTTGTGTGTAAAGACACTTGAGTAGGCAAATTTAGTTTTACAACGTTCTTATAGGTGAACCTTGAAATTGTTTTCATATTTGTTTTTTTTTAAGTGCACACAAGAATAGTCTTTACGGGGTTGAGTGCAAAGTTTAAAACTTAGGTTCACATTATTATAGTGGTACAGTAAATAAGTACTCACGTTGTTTATTTCCTTAAGTAATAATTTTAAACAAAAATACTAACATCGTTTGTTTTTTTCGAACATAAATGTTTTTTTTTACTTTTCCTAAACTGATTGGTTTTTTTTTGCAATGACGACTTTTTGTACTTTATGATTCTTAAGTAAATTTAATTTCAATACTTTTTTTTTGTATAGTAAATTAATTTTTCTAGCTCATTCACTTTTCACATTCACACAGTTTTGGGAGAGGAAAGGGAATCTACAACTGTTTTTTTTAGGAAAAGAACAAAAACTGTTGCATGACATAACTCTATTAAGATTTTTCTAGTGCTAATTTTATTTTAATTCTTTTAAAATCGTTAATAGGAGCTGCAACCCCACTTAAGCATTTTTAATTTTTTTTTGAAAATATTTTTTTAAATATTTTTTTTAAAAAAGGGAAACTTGATTTTCTTGTTGGAAATTTTTTTCTTGGTGCATAGTAGTACCTTGCCCTTACAATGGTTCGACCGGTTTATTTAAATATTTTTTTTTGCTGAATTAAAATATAATTTTATTTCGAACCCTCGCGTTTTAACAACCTATCATCATTTGTTTTAATTTTTTTTTCTCCCTACTCCAAACCACCTATCAGGGTAGAGTAATTTTTGAAAACTTTAGTGAGTCACTAATTAATTTTTTTTAAATAATTGGGCTACTGTGGTCGACACCAAAAAATTTTTTTAATTTTTTTTTGGACACCTTCGGTAAGATCCTAGGGTCTTCTTGACCATGGTTTGCATCAATTTAGTTAAAATTTTGGGAATTTCATTTTAACGATTATTAGAGAGCTGCAGTCCTACGAAGACGTTATTTGTGTAAATTTTTTTATTACCATCGGTAATTTTTTTAAAAAAATGTTAAAAATTTTTTTTAATTACACACATCCTTACTAGTCTAATTAGACGCAATTTCAGCGAGCGGATTTTTTTTTAATTGAGCATATTTTACGATTTCTATTACACGAACATCTGTTCCGATGTTTATTGCGTTCACTTATAAACCTCGCGCGCGAAATACCTGTGTTAAAAATCTATATACAATGTGTATTATAAATAATATATCATGTTTAAAAGCAAAAAAAGTGTACCATCACCTGTGAAACTTGTTTTAAAAATTAGCGAAAAGCCTAAACAAAATCAAGAAAAAATGGATAATGCCGAATTATTTCAGGATAGCCATGCTAGAACACAAAATCAAGAAGTTTTATATAGCGAATGGAAAAAATCCCAAAACGAAAAAAATTCACTTAGTGTACAAGTGGATTATCTCCGAAGTCAACTGGAAAGTATGCAAAGAAAATTTGCAGATTTAGAGACAAAAGTCACTAAAAAAGAAGAGTCTGACATGGACTACATTACTGATGAGGACGATCTGGCAAGAGAAACTGAGTGGATCAGACAAAAAGGAAAAGGTTGGAAAAAACGTCGAATGGATACTTCACTCTCACCACCACAACAAAGCTCGGGCACTGGAGAGCCCTCCAATAAAACATAAAATGAAGAACCCCCAACTAAGGTTAAAAAAGCTCCATTACCTCCACCGATTATGGTAAATGGCGTAAATAATTTTAATGATATTTATGAAAAGTTAAATATCATACAAGGAGTTAAAATAAAAGTTTTAAATAACGAAAATATTAAAATAAATGTACAAGACGCAGACAGCTATCGGCTGGTTACTAAAATGCTTAATGAAATAAAGCATCAATGGCACTCATACGAAAACAAACAAATAAGGCCAATTAGAGTAATAGCGAATAGGCTACACTTCTCATGTGACCCACAAAAAATTGTAGCTGATCTACAAAAAAAAGGTTTTAAGGCACTGGAGGCCAGCAACAAACTTAAATGGAGAACAAGACAACATGTTTATGCTCACATTTAGCCACGATGAAGATATCAACAAAATTTTTGAAATTTCCTGTATCCTTGGGATTGAAGTGGAAATAAAAGCACTAAACACCTCAAAGTTAGTCCCTCAATGCAAAAGATGCCAATCTTATGGACACACGCAAAAATATTGCGCTAAAGAACCACGTTGCGTAAAATGCACGGGGAAACATCTTACTGTAGAATGCCCCAAACCAAAAGAATCTGAGCCAAAATGCTTCCACTGTGGAGGCAAGCATCCTGCTAACTACAGAGGATGCCTTGTTGCTAAGGAAATACAAAAATTCAAAAATAAACCTAAGAAACCGAATCTCATACCAAACGTGAGTACAAATAGACAAAACCAACAGACAAGAAACACAGTCACACAAAACTCTGTGACAAGGACATACAGCCAAGTAGCAGCAATAGCTACTATACCTGATATTAATATCAGTAGTCAAAATACTATGGAACAAACACTACAATTAATTTTGGAGAAATTGAACAAACTTGATGAGCGATTAACTAAACTAGAAAGTAGCAATAACGGAGCTACCAATATGCCTCAAATTGGTCAGTAATCTTTGAATCCTAGCTTGGAATGCCAATGGTCTCTTGCAACATCAGCAAGACTTGCAAGTTATTCTAGACATAGAAAAAATTGACGTCTGTCTTGTGTCAGAAACGCATATCACTAACCAGTCTCACATTAAATTTAAAGGTTATAAAGTGTATCATACAACTCACCCTAGCAATACTGCACATGGGGGAAGTGCTGTAATAATTAAAGAAAATATATCACACTATGAGGAGATGGGATATAAAACCATAGAGATTCAAGCTACATTAGTAAGGGTAAAAACCAAAACATATACATTAGTCATAAGTGCTGTCTATATACCACCAAGGCACTAACTAAAGAAAAATCAATATCTTAATTTTCTCAGAAAATTAGGAAACCGTTTTATAATTGGAGGTGACTTTAATGCAAAAAATACCTACTGGGGATCTAGACTGACGAATTCTAAAGGAAAAGAACTTTTGCAAGCTATTAGTGAATATCAATGTGAGCCGATATCAACTGGTAAGCCCACATACTATCCAACAGATCCAGGAAAAATCCAGATCTATTTGATTTTTTTATAGTAAAATATATATCTTTAAGTTTTGTAGATATAGAAGAAAGTTTTGATTTACACTCAGATCATTCACCTATTATTCTAACTCTTAGTAAAAACATAATAAAGAAAGAAGCAAATATCTCACTAGTTAATAAACTGACTGACTGGATTAGTTTTAAACAAAGTCTGTCAGAAAAAATAAACCTATCAGTACCATTGCAAACGCCAGAACAAATCGATAAAGAAGTTGATTATTTTGTTACAAATATTCAACAAGCAGCTTGGGAAAACAGTCCAAAACCAAAGAGAATTTTTAAGGGAAAAAACTATCCAAAGGAAATTAGAGACCTTATATTGGAAAAAAGGAAACTAAGAAGAAAGTGGCAACAAAGCCGTGATCCTCGGGACAAAACAAATCTCAACAACATGACGCAGCGCATTAGGCGAGAAATTCTAGTCATAAAAAATGAATCTATTAACCATTTTCTTAATGAACTTACAGATGATAAAAATACCGACTATTCCCTTTGGAAAGCAACCAAAGATTTTAAAAGACCAATTATCCAAATTCCACCCATACGAAAATCTAACAACCAGTGGGCAAGGAGTACCGAAGAAAAAGCAGATATTTTTGCAAGTCATTTAGAAAAAACATTTCAGCCCCACGAAGCACCAGATGAACACTTTCATTTAAATGAACCCCATCAAATCGAGGACCATATGAAGCTTACATCACCAAAAGAAATATTAACAGAAATCAAAAATATTAATTCGAAAAAAGCCCCAGGGTATGATCTTATTAACGGGGTAGTCATAAAACAACTCCCCAGAAAAGCTATCGTAAAACTATGCAACCTAATTAATGCGTCTTTTAGGCTTAGGTATGTACCTAAACTGTGGAAAGTTGCAGAAGTTATCATGATTCCAAAACCGGGAAAACCACTCCATGACGTGTCATCTTACAGGCCAATATCTTTGCTGCCAATTATATCCAAGCTCTATGAAAAATTATTGCTTAAAAGAATAAAACCCATCATAGAAAGACAAGAAATTATTCCATCCCATCAATTTGGTTTTCGAGACAAGCATTCCACGATAGATCAAGTACACAGAATTACTAATATAATAGAAAAAGCACTAGAAGAGGGAAAAGTTTGTTCTGCAGTTTTTCTAGATGTAGCACAAGCATTTGACAAAGTGTGGCATGAAGGCCTTAATTTTAAACTAAAAAGGTTTCTGCCAAAACAATATTCGGATATTTTGAAATCATACATATCTGATAGACATTTTAGAGTAAAACAGGAAGACTCATACTCAAATTTAAGAGAAATTCAAGCAGGCGTGCCCCAGGGTAGCGTACTAGGTCCTTATCTATACTTATTATTCACTTGTGATATCCCATAGCCAGAAAATTGTCACCTAGCAACATTTGCCGATGATACTGGTTTATTGACGGTAGAAAAATCTATTGAAAAATGCATAGAAAAACTTCAGGATGCAGTCACCCAAATTCACAGTTGGAGCACAAAGTGGCGAATAAAATTAAATGAAACCAAATCAATTCATGTTGATTTTACAAACAAAAATATAAGTCACATACAAATAACAATTAACAACATTCCAGTACCATATTCGAATCAGGCAAAATATCTAGGTATGACACTTGATGCCAAATTGCGCTGGAAAGCACATGTTAAGAAAAAAAAAGAAGAACTTGAGATAAGGTATAGAAAAATGAACTGGCTAATTGGAAGGAAGTCCAATTTAACAATTCATAATAAGTTACTGCTTTATAGACAAATACTGAAACCAGTATGGACATATGGTATTCAACTATGGGGTTGTGCTAAAGAGAGTAACATTCTAGTTGTACAGAGATTTCAAAATAAAGTATTAAGAAACATTGTGAATGCACCTTGGTACGTTCGAAATAGTGACCTTCATCGAGATCTAAAAATCGAAACTGTAGCAGAGACTATAAAAAAGTACGCAAAAAGCCATGAAGATAGACTCCATCGGCATGTGAATGTGGAAGCAATTCAGCTTCTAGACAATACTATGCTAGTTCGACGACTAAAAAGAGTGAAGCCGTTTGAGCTAGTAAACTAAGTGAATTACACATAAAACAAAATAATGCTATAAACACAACACAATTGTGAGTTACAGACTAAACAAAGCGGGGAGAACTGTTGAGTGAACCCTAAGTTTAAATCTGACTTTTCTAGTAAATTAAGTTAAAACAAAATTGCTAATTAGTCTTACTGACTAGATTGTAATAAAAAAAAACACAGTGTGTTTGACAAATAAAAAAAAAACTTATATATTAAGGGATGATGTGGCCTTAAGCAATGCATGTTTCGTGTAAACTCAGAGTAGGTAAGCAGGTTAAAGTGGGTTTTGATTTATTCTTTGTAGAAAAATCATTGTATACGGCGATTTGGGTTTTTTTTTTGAGGAGTTTATTTGTGAAGCCGTTCTGCAATAGCAGGAGTATACCCTAGCGTTAACTGTGTACAACAGCTTTGGGATTTTTTTGTTATAGGTAGTCTGTTGTACGTTCCATTTAGGGATAAATTTACCTATTCGGTTGCTGAGGTAAACAAACATAACTTAACTTTATTTTTAATCCAGTCCAGCTAGGATAAGCGCAATTATTTTTTTTTTGGTTTTACTCACGCAGGAGTGGAACATAAGACCTGAATACTTGCCAAAGCTCTTGTCTCTCTTTTATTTTTTTTAAACTTTTTTATAGCTACTTGTTAATTCTAATTTAGGTTTTAAGTAGTTATTTCTCTCTGCAAGGTTGGACGTCATAGTTGGTTGTACAAATAATTAATATAAACTATGATTACATTTTTAAATGCAAATAAATTTTATTTTCTTACTGCTCCGGTGTTCTTCGATTTTGTTCGTGTCTGCCCGTATTTAAGTTTTATATTTTCTACATTTGTGAGAAAATTCATAGTGATTTTCACTGGTGAATTTAAAGTGAACTTTGCGTTTGTTATTGCTTGGTTTAGTTTTATAATTGGGAGGTATAATTAAGAGTTTTAAAGTTTAAAGTTTTAATATATATAAAAGGCACCATGGCTGTTTCTGTGAGTCGGTTGTCTGACATAAGTTACTTAGTCAAGGACGAGTTAATCTACGAATTAACATGGAGAGGCATAGCCATTGGATCGGTGGAAGAGATGAAGCAACAGCTCATACTGATTAGACAGAGAGAAAGGACCGATGGAAGTATGAGATACCCTCCGTATCCCTTTAAATTTGGCCAGGATGCGTTTAGCTACATGAAGAAGCTAGATAGTCTAGTACCGCTGGTAGAGAAGTTCTCTGGTACGAGCATGGGGGGAAAGATTAAGAAAAATCGCTGTAAGGTTGGAACACGTGTTGGCCAGGATAAATAACATGAATCCGTCTAACTTTGAAGACAGCCAAACGAAAGGCGTACTGGTTGCGGAAACATTGAGTTTGATTGGGAGGTTGCAGCGCCAAGCAACAGATTTATTGAGAGTTGGCGTTGCTTCAGATGATGATGAAGCATCTGAAAGCCAATCAACGAGTCGAAGCTCAGACCACTCGACAAATGCTGGCAACACACCTAACCAGTCTCATTTCCCGCAACCGCCGCACTCGAGCACACAAAGAACAGCTCAACAGTCTACGAACCAACCGTCGGTCATTGCTCCAGTGCAAATGCAAATGCTAACGAACCCAACTCAAACATCAGTACAAGCACCACTCCCTATGCCGATTGACAATTACGGTACAACAGCTTTTCAGTATCAACAACCGTCTACCGTTCCTTTGAGTTTAGCTGCCCTCCAAAGTAGCATAGCACCAATTGCTCAGTCACGACCCTTTTCATGTTCGTCGCCAGTACCAATGTCAAGTGATCCTGGTACTTCATATCATGTTGCACCTGTACCTCCGCATAAGTGGAACTTAAAGTTTACAGGCGAGAGGGGTACAATCTCCGTCACCGCATTTTTTGAGAGAGTGGACGAGTTAAATCAGGCGAGAGGAGTTAGTAAAAAGGTTCTACTGGACTCAGGCATTGATCTTTTTGAAAAATCAGCCTATACTTTTTACAAAGACGTACGTAGAGAAGTCCATACATGGGAACAGCTGGAACAAAGGTTCATGGCAGAATATCTTCCTTCTTCATATGGCGAGAAGCTATTGAAGGAGATCCAAAAACGTAAACAAGGCCCTGGAGAGTCTATAGGGACCTATATTGCTGTCATGAACACATATTTCCAAAGACTTGGCTGTCCTGTTTCTGAAGAGGCGAAATTAGCTATCGTCTTCGCGGACATTTATAAGAAAGGGTTGATTGTTACTGAGGTCAATAGTCACATTTAAAAGATTTGTGTCGTAGAATAGACCAGAGATATGGGTTAGAGGAGGAGAATTTTACTCCTAGAAGAAACCAATCTATTGAACCTGACTTGGCCTACGTTGACGTAGAGAGCGACATTGACGATTTCCCAACAGGGGTTGATGCAATTCAAATATCAGGTGCCGGGACATCGAACCAACAGAATTTAAATCATCCTGCAAATAGATTCGACAGAAATAGGCAGCAACCAGCAGGCAGTTTCTCTGCTAGGGCTGATAGAGAGAGACAACAACCACCTAGTGGTCAGTCTAGCGTAAGTGACAGGGATGTACAACCACCACAGGGTGTTGGATCTGGTAGGGCGAACAGGGACGTTGTTTGTTACAGATGCAACCAAACAGGGCACATGGAAATCGGGTGCGCATTACCTAGAGGTAAGCAGTGTTATTCGTGTGGACAGGCAGGGGTTACAGTAAGAGAATGTCGAAATTGTAATCGTCAGGGAAACGGACCCAGGCGCTCGTAGGTGGTCGACCTTCGAGTCAGCCTGAACAAGCATCGACCGATAGGCTAACGTACGTTTTAGATTATGTGATACGTCATGCTCGTAAAGATGAAAGGCCTTATTTAGAAGTGGATGTGCTCGGAAATAAGTTATTAGGTTTGTTGGATTCCGGGGTTTCACGTACCTTTTTATGGAATCATGGTTGGTCAATCATCGAGAGGTTTGGTTTTTCACTTGATACGACGAAGAAGACGAGTTGTATTGTGGCAAATGGTCAAAGCACGAGTAGTATTGGGACAGTGCAGCTTCCTATGCGAGTTCAAGATAAATTTAGGTTAATAGAGGTCGTCGTCGTTCCTGAGTTGCCGCACACTTTGATTTTAGGATTAGATTTTTAGATTTCGATGGGTATAGTACCGAACTTAAGTACTAATGAGTGGCACTTTGCCGATAATAAAGATGTGATTTGTTCTTTAGAAACATCAGACCAACAAACTACTCTTACGCCTTATGAATCAGAACGACTAGAGGAATTGGTGGATAAATATAAGACTATTATGGGTGACTCACTGGGATGTACAGACAGGGTAGAACACAAGATTACAACAGATGCAGCGCCGATAAGACAGCGTTCATATAAGGTCTCACCGGTCATTCAAAAACATATTGATGACGAAATCGACGAAATGCTAAAACTAGATGTAATAGAACGGAGTAGTAGTTCATGGGCTTCACCAGTGGTAATGGTACAAAAGAAAAACACAAAGAAATATTGTTTCTGCGTAGACTATCGCAAATTGAACTCAGTGACGGCGCGTGATAGTTATCCTTTACCACTCGTATCCGAGACTCTTGACAAGTTGAAAGATGCTAAGTACTTGTCAACTTTAGATATTAAAAGCGCTTATTGGCAAGTACCAATGGAAGAATCATCGAAGCCACTAACAGCATTCATCTGTCGACGAGGTCTCTTCCAATTTAAGCGTTTACCATTTGGTCTTCATAATGCACCTGCAACTTGGCAGAGACTCATAGATAGCATCATAGGGAACGATTTAGACCCCTACGTGTACGTATATCTCGATGACCTCGTAATTGTCACACAGAGCTTTTCTGAACATCTTAGAATTCTTGAGGAAGTCCTACGAAGATTGCAGAATGCAAAGATAACAGTAAGTTGGGAGAAATGCCAACTGTGTAGGCCGGAAATGACTTATTTAGGTTTCGTAGTAGACCGTCGAGGCATCCGAGTTGACCCTAATAAAATTAAAGCCATGTTAGAGCTCCAGAGGCCAAGAACTGTCAGAGAAGTTCGTAGAGTTGTAGGTAAAATAACCTGGTATAGACGTTTCATAGAGAATTTTTCAGCGATAATAGCTCCAATTACAGCTCTAACTAAGAAAAATCAAAAGTTCGATTGGACTCCAGACTGCGGAAAAGCATTTATTAAGATTAAGGAACTTTTAGTGACCACCAATTTTTAGTGAGCACCGATTCTTACATGTCCAGATTATACCAAGGAATTTGTCATTCAAACAGACGCCTCAGGGTATGGAATAGGAGCATGTTTAACGCAGCCTTATCCTGAAGGAGACAAGGTCATATGCTATTTGAGTCGATCTTTGACTAAGCAAGAACGTGTTTACACGACCAACGAGCGAGAATGTATGGCATTGGTTTGGGCGATAGAGAAGCTCCGGCCTTATATTGAGGGGATCTCATTTAAGATCATTTTAGCTTAAAATGGCTTCATAGCTTGAAAGAGCCCAGTGAAAGACTTGCTCGTTGGTCTGTAAAACTGCAGCAATATGACTTTGAGGTAATCCATCGGAAAGGGAAAGATTTAGTTGTTCCGGACATGTTGTCTCGCGCAGTACCTATGATTGATACAATTTTGTTGAATTGGAGATACACTGATAATAAGTTGTATAAATATGTCAAACAAGAATACCCTGAACTTTCACCCTCTAACGAATATTGGAAAGAGGTAGTCCCCAAAGATCATAGACGTAAAATTATTGGAGAAGCTCACGATCCTCCTACCGCAGGACATATGGGTGTGTATAAAACCTTCCACAGACTGGCAGAAAAATATTATTGGCCAAAAATGCGCCAGGACGTGGCAACTTTTGTAAAGAAATGCTTTGTCTGTGCAGCTCATAAAGGTGATACACAAGGTGTATCTGATCAGATGATATCTCACCCAAAACCAACTCGTCCTTGGGAAATTATCTTAACAGATTTATGTGGACCATTACCTCGTTCGACAAAAGGTAATTGCTGGATTCTCGTCGTTACGGACTATTTGAGTAAGTTTTCCTTAGTTTTCCAATGCGAACAGCCCCTACTCAAGCTGTTGTCAAGCATCTTGAGGAGCAAGTATTTATGGTATTCGGAGTACCCCGTTTGATACTTTGTGATAATGGCCCTCAGTACAAAAGTCACGAGTTTAAGCGTTTTGCTGAGAGTTATCAGGTTAAAATTCAGTATAATCCGTATTATCACCCCAGAGCAAATCCAACAGAAAGGACGAATCGTACGTTAAAAACCATGTTATGTTGTTATGTGAAAGACAACCACAGGAAGTGGGACGAACAAATACATAAACTTGCCTGCGCGATTCGTACTGCAACCCATGAGACAACCAGGATGTCTACTTTCTTTGTTAATTTTGGTAGGAATATGTGTCTGTCAGGAAAAGATTACTCCAACCCAGTT
Organism: Aspidapion aeneum; assembly: GCA_963576565.1. NCBI lineage: Eukaryota > Metazoa > Arthropoda > Insecta > Coleoptera > Brentidae > Aspidapion > Aspidapion aeneum. The sequence goes on from OY755040.1 coordinate 80,000,652, forward strand.
TTGTTATCTGAAGAGAATGGTGTATAAACTGCAGCTGAATGTAAGAACGAAGGTTTCCGGAAGCTCTATGCGGATATCAAGAGAAGGTTAGAGGTGGCAGGAGAGAAAAACGTCGTTCAGTATAATTTGCGTACAAGGGTACCCAACTTTGTTGTGGGTCAGCGTGTTTGGAAGAAGAATTATGTGTTGTCAGATGCTGCGAAGTTTTTCTCGAAGAAGTTAGCACCGAAATTCGTTGGTCCTTATGTAATTAGGAATAAAATTTCTCCATGGATATTTGAGCTTCAGGAACCATCGGGTAAAGTACTACCAGGGAGCTGGCATGCCAAAGACCTTAAGTCGGCAGCGGATCTCTCCGATTAACCTTTTTAGGTTAATCGTCTTGAAGTTGGGGGGGGGGATTATGTAACGTGTCGTTTTTACGTTTAAGGCAACGTTACATATTTGTTTATTCAGGTAAATAATCAAGGCTCTTCGACTCGTCTTTCTGTACACAAATTAAGGGTATTTTATAGAGCTAGGTTTGGAGGTTATATAGTGTCCAAAAAGTTACCTTATAAAGGAGACATTCCATCGAATTACTGTGGACACTACGCACACCGTATTATCTGGACATCGTAATTGGAATTTAGGATCACAGGTTTCGGGAAAATCACATTAAAACTTTTGATTGTTTTGTTTATCTGGGGAATTTCGTGAGTTTCTTTGACGTTCATCAAAATAAACAGCTGTTCTGCTGGGGAATGGCGGCGTTGCCGCATCACAAATGGTTTCAGTATCAGGAAGGAAACATTTAGATGAACAGTTCATTCGCTTATGTTTATTTTCGAGGATATTGGGACAATCCGAACCTCATATCCTTCACATATTAGCTTGTTTTGATAGTACGAAAACATATTTGGGTCGACCAGGAACAACCGAGGCTCCGCCCCTTTGATATCTTTATTAATTTGACGAGGAGAAGATAAAATAAATACGAGTTATGCACTTTTGTAAATGGGAGATAAACGAGGGATAAAAACCAAGACTAAAAGAATGAACGAAATCGTGTGAGTTAACATCTGAACACTCTTGTGCCGAGTTAAGCAGTAGTTCAGTGTGTATTTTTAAGTTCGGGTTCAGAAACAACTTTATTAATGTAGAAATGTTTTACAAAAATGGCGTCAAACCATATGAATCTTAGAGAAAACATTTATAAAGGGCAAAGGAAACTTTTGACTGAAACTGTAACTAAAATACAACTAAATTCTACACTTTACTTTACTCATATGGGAATTGGTTGAATGTTCAAATATTCCTGGGTTTGATGCATGCTCGAATCTCCAGTACTTGATTTTACAGTTGATGGTTTCAATGCTGAGCTTCCTATAGTCCGTCTGGTTACTTTCCTCCTACCTGCTATGTTGGCAGGGGTCCGGTAGGCAAATGTTCGGTCTATGTATGTAGGGTGTCTCGACGTCCTTGTTATAGAAATTTCAACCGTGGAAATAGATCCGAGAACACCTCAATGCGCGTTTTACCCCTTGGTCGATGCTGCCCCCTATATACTGGTATGGAAGTATTGGTGTATTTCCTCATTGGTTAGTTTGAAAACCGCGGGTTTTTCCTCCAGTTTCGCAAACCGCATTTAGTGATTTTTTTGTGAGAGCGTTTTTTTATAAATAGGTTTGCATCCTTATTTGAATTTAACCGGGAAAATTGGGTTGGTACTGTCCCCACCAGATCTACGAACGGTTTCCGGCCACTTAATTTTTTGTGTTCTCGACAAAGTTTTTTGTCTCTTTCCTAACGAATCATGGCTGGGCTGGTGGCCGTCTGTTGGTGTCGCCATTGTTTTTGGTGGTTATTGGCACTGCAGTAGTTGCGGATTATACCACAGACGGTTTACTGTGAGCCGTCGTTGTTTTAGGCGAATTCTAAAGTGACGCTCACACCCTTTTGAAGGGGATTTAAGTCGGCCTACGCCATTTCTACGGGAAATAAGAGTGGTAAGTTCGATTTTATTTTTTTCATTTTTTTTGGATTATTTGAGGACTCTTCAAGATAATATTTGCCTCCCAAATTGTAATTGTTTTTCGTGTGAAATGTACTTTTCGACAAGAGACATGGGGAATTTTTGGAGTTTTTTTTATTTTTTTTTAAGACCACGTTTTCGATAAAAGCTATATATTGTTTTTCTCCTTTGTCTACAGCCCTGTCCATTCCATCGACAGTTGTGCTGGACGCTGGTGTGAAGCCGGGTGTAGCCTTGTAACCCTGGGAAAGGTACGTTAGGATTATTTTAGTTCATCTGTTTAAATCTGCTTTATTTTATTGAGTCAACATGGGGTTCTTGATTTAAATTACTCGGTGTAGGGGAACTTCGTGCAAAATAGACGAATTCCAGGAAACTGAAACATTTCATTTTCCACAGGGTTTTACGCTCGGGCAAGAATCCAGCAACCATTTTTGACTATGTGCTGCCCTAGCATCATGTGCTAGGAGATCCACAGGGTGGGCGTGAACAGGACAGGACCCGGTGCAGTGGTGAGGAGATGTCTGGATAACAGAACTCCATGTTTACAAAATAAAATATATTTTTTTATTTACTCATACAATAAACCAGGACCAAGGTAGGAGCAAGTACACCCTTAGATATAATATTTGTTTTTATATATATATATATATATAATTTTCACCATATAATTTCAACATTTTTGTAAACGCAAGATAAGGTATGACGTCATAACCCCAGTTTTGCGGCATAATTAAGCTAAGTTTAAATTGCTATTGCGTGCCATTCTGGCTCTGACTTGGTTTCCTTGTTACATTCATTTATTTTAAGCATATTTCCAATATTAACTTTAACTTCAACCTTAGGATAAACAAGATGAACTAAATCTTTGCGTTATTTGTACAACCCAATGACCGACTTTGCAGAGACAAAAGAGAGATGAGGTTATATTTTTTTTAGTGTTTCCTTACATTGTTTGGCCTCATGGGGCAGATCTCATACTGGGTTGCTGTCTGTCTCATTCTCCCAAGGTAGAATGATGACAGCAGATATTTGGTCCAGATCTCCCCTATGACAGAATAATTTTGGAAGTATATTTATTTTTTTCAATCGTTTATATAACTGAGTCTCACACTACTGACTCAGATGTAGGTACACTATGACCTGGTAAAGGAGTCCATCTACCTGTAAAGTGCTTCTAGTTTTGTCATCTTAATTCAATCTTTTAGAATTTTATTCTGTTTATTAGTCAATATTTTTGGTTATTCTTAATTACATAAATACTCTGGAAGCCTCGGAATTAAGTAGAGTTTCATTGTTTGGCTACAACGTTTGGGTTGAACTGTATTTTATTTAAGATCTTCTTTGTAAAACATTGGTATTAAACACTGTGGCGCACTTAAAATTTTCTTATTTCTGAGCCCCCCCCCCTTCTCCACTGTATAAAAATTACCGGGCATATCAATGTTTTACCTAGCTGGAAAAAACAGTTCTGCTTCCAGATATTTGTTTAATTATTCAGTGGTTTTTTTAGTGTCACAAATCGGCAAATTGTTATTATTCTATTTACAGTGTCACAAAATGGCGGCAACGTCTTTAAGCTGCCACAAATGCCACACAACGCATTTTAATAGGCCACAATAAAAACCAGGATTAACAGAATAAAAAAAATCGTATTTTGATATTATATAAATTAATATATAATCATAGTTAAATAAAGTTAATATCTAACTTAGTTAGTCGGATTGAAGGGTTATGTAGGGCTAGCTAGTATTGAGAAAACTTAACATCTGAGCACCCTCGTGCCGAGTTTAATCAGTAGTTTACTGTGAATTTTTAGGTTCAAGTTCAAAAACAACTTTATTAATGTAAAAATATTTTACAAAAACTTTTGACTAAAAATATAACTAAAATGCAACTAAATTTTACACTTAGTATGGCTTCACTCGTATGGGAATTGGTTGAGTGCTCGAATATTCCTGGGTTTGACGCATGCTTTGATTTCCAGTAATTGATTTTGCAGTTGATGGTTTCAATACTAAACTTCTTATAGTCTAACTGGTTATTTTTTTCCTACTTGCTATGTTGGCAGTGGTCCGTTTTGACATTTGTTTTGATCTGTGCACGTGCATCGAAATCCTCGTTTATAAAAATTCGTAGAAATAGATCCGACAACACATCAATGCGCAGTAGACGGGTTTGGAATATCTCCTTGATTGATGCTGCCCCCTACAGACTTGTACTGAAGTACTAGTGTGCTTCCGCATTGGATAGTTTAAAACTGGCAGCCTTTTTGGCAGGCTTACAAATCTAACCGCTAGGGAATTTTTGTTCATGGGTGTTTTTATAAATGGGTTAGCATTTCTATTTGTATTTTACCTGGAAAATTTTATTGGTACTGTTGCCCCACCCAATTAAGAAAAGATTTTCGGCTTCTTCATTTTTTTTGGACAAGGTGTCCTCTTTTTTTCTAAAGAAATTGGCTGGACTGTTGGCCGTTTTTTGGTTCGCCATTTTTTTGTTGACTGGCACTGCTGTGATTGCAGGTTTTTTTCCAAAGACGGTGAAGCGTGAGGCCGTTGTTATTGATAGTGTTTTGTATTTGGTTAACACGGTTTCACATCCTCTGGATTGGGGGACTCAAGGCGGCCTACGCCATTTCTACTGAAAAGAATTGATCTGTCCGTTCCAATATCAACGGGACGGTTGTGCTGGTGGAACAAGGTTCGAGCCAGTTGTATCCCTGGGAAAGGGTTTTACGCTCGGGCAATAATCCAGCCATATTTTAGACCATGTGCTGCCCTAGCTTCGTGTGCTAAGTAATCAGCAGGGGAGGCGCAGGCAAGCCAGAACCCGGAATAGCAGGGAGAATGTCGGAGAACAACACTTTCAGGTTTACCAAATAAAACAACAACAACTATTAAATACAAATTGTGAAAGGCTTTCGCGGCCATCGTCCAATGGTGGTTCGGTTCGGTTCGGTTCGGTGTTGACTGTTTGTCAGTTTCTCGAAGACTGGTCTGTCAAGAAGCCGACAAACAGTCAACATCTCCTGAAGATGCCATCCACTCGAGATGGCGAAACGTCGAGAAGGAATTTCCAACGACGACGGCCGAACAGCCCAAAAGCATACCCAACTATTAAATAATTGAAGGACCAAGGTAACTTTTTTTTATAAGCAGCACATTTATTTATAATTTTTACTGTACAATTGAAGTGCCTGGCTACTTTGGCCCTCACTTGTTTTCTACCAATTTCATCTATTCATATCTCATGTTTGAATAGTTTTGTAATAAACAAGATGAACTAAATTTTTGCGTTATTTGTACAGCCCAATAACCAACTTTGCAGAGACAAAAGAGAGATAGGGTGAACGCAGAATGAGGTTATATTTTTAGCGTTTTCATAACATTGTTTTGCGTCATGGGGTAGATCTCGGACTGGGTTGCCGTCTGTCTCATTCTATCCAACGTAGAATAATGACAGCAGATATTTGGTCCAGATCTCCCCTGTGATGGAATGATTTTGGAGTGTATTTTTTTTTCTTTGCAAACATTAAAGTAGGTAATGGGGTCTCCCGCTACTGACTCAAATGTAGGTACACTATGACCTGTTGGAGATGTCCGTCTACTTATAAATTGTTATCTTTTGTATCATTTTAATTCATTTAGAATCTTTTATTAGTCAATTTTTTTTTAATTACACAAATAATCTGGAGGCCTCGGAAGTAAGTAGAGTTTCATGGTTTGGGTACAACATTTGAACCGAACTGTATTTCAATTAGAAAAGAATATTATGCTAATGTAAAAAACAAAGTATTAAAAATAATGTTTAAACTTTAGTTTGTTTATAAAAGAGTAAAATTGCATAGTATAGAACAAACCAATTTGTAGAAAAGATCACACTTTTAAAAAGTATTTTGAAACTTTGGTTTGTTTATAAAAGAGCAAAATTGCATGGTATAGTATATAAAAATGAAACTTAAACTTTCTTTTACCATTTTTTAACTTAAGTTTGCACATAAATGATCAAAATTTGCGTTACTATAATTTAAAAATTGAATATTTTTACAAATGGTTTCATTTTAAAATTGTTAGATGAAAAAGTTTAATTGTTTGGTTTAGTGCCACAGTGCCCCAAACCTCGCACTCAGCTGTGTGTACCAGCCGTTTTTATTGTACACCCCAAATAAACTAAACCAGACTAGCCTCCTCAAAAGGAGAGTCACCTCTTTTGCTTCCTACAATAGAGGTCTCCTCAGAAGGAGGAGAGTCAACTCTCGCTACTTCCCACACACCATAATTGGCATCAGAATCCTCATCACTCTCCACTTCATTATCATCACTGTTTGAGATGTAAACAGGTGATTCGGGTGAATGTGGAGGATTGCTCTGCCTCTCCATAATTCTTTGATACTGCTTACTACACACATCGCATTGTCCATTAACTGTGAAAACTTCTGTTCGTTTCTAGACATTGCAAAAATTGCATTGCACATGTCCATTTTTCAAAAACGGACGAACGATGAGGGTAGGGCGAGCGGTGGATGACAATATAGGAAGACGAATCGAGAGTATCTACCAAATAAGGAGTAAAATATATATACCTATTACAAGGTTATATCAAGGTCAGTGTGTGTCCTTGATAATTTTTCCAAGATTAAAGATGTAATTTCTCATCAATCTTGTTCAAGGGTAAATGAAGGTCAGTGTGACCTTGACATTATTTTGCAAAACCAAAAACGAAATTAAAAAATAATACATTAGGTTGTAAATTTTGTTTAAGGTAAAACTATTTAGATTTTGCTGTGAATTACGATCAAAAAAATATATTTGAGAGTTAATAGATACAGCTGAAGAAAATGAGGTGGAGTGGGGTGTCTGTTATAAAACCCACAACGGGCATAAACAAAACATAGTGGTTAAAACAGAGGTGTTGATGAAAACACTTAATAAATAAATAATTTAAAGTGTAACAAGTAAAGTGACCATTTGTGTGTGACAAAAGTTTTACTCGAAAATATAATATGGTTAGACATAATAAAACAGCTTGCAAATATAAACATAATGATGATAATATCAATGAGCAACCATTACAGAAAAGAAAAATAGCTAGTTTAAAAGTTGATAAAGATAGTAATAAAGAATTGGAAATGTGCAGAGAATGCAAAATTTTCATACCCAAAGATAAATTTTTTGCTCATTATAGAAGACTTCAACATAAAAATAACTCATGTGCACCGTACTCCAACGGTGTATGTTTGGTAAGAAGTGGTCTTAAATGCAGAATAGCAAGTTATAGAATTGCTTCAGAAAATCAACAAAAAGAATACAGAAGGTTTTTTATGAGATAAAACCCAAATGTCTAACATTAGAAAAAGAAAATATAGCAAAACCTACCTCAATAAAAATTAATATGGAATTTTTTGCAACGTTTCTTCACCAATCAAAAGAAACCTTAGCTGATAAATCAATTAACACAAATAATAAAATAGTGTGTGATGCCTCCAATTTGGATAATATTTATGAGTTGTTTATGGATAAAATAATTTCCCAAGCGAGCGAGTTTACGGAGCGAGATTCTAGTAAGATTATTAAAATAAATAATTTTTTGTTTAATAATAATCAGTGAAACTTTTCTTAAATATGATTGTTTAATAAATAACATCAACAAGTTTCGCCCTATTGGGGGCAACTCATACTTCAAGTTACCCAAATTCATTGAATCTAAACATGCTGTAGTGAATATAAAAAATCAGGATAATGCATGTTTTGCATGGGCTGTTACATCAGCTTTATACCCAGTTTCGCTCCATGTAGACAGAGTTTCTTCCTACCCCCATTATTCTACAGTTTTAAATCTTGCAGGTATCGAAATGCCGGTTAAATTGACTGATATATCTAGGTTTGAGCAAAACAATAATATTTCAATTAATGTGTATACATTGGAAACCAAATTTAAAAATAAAAAAATTCAATATGAAGTTGTTGGTCCACTATTCCAAAGGAAAACTTGACACTCACATAAACTTATTGATCATAAGTGAAGATGTAAAATTAAAGAAGAAACTCATGCATGTAATAGCAATTGAGGACCACAGGCAAAGAAGGCGCTATGTCAATTTTTAAATAAAATTGAGTTATTAGTGACATCTATTAGAAACATTTCAAAAGTTTCACCTTATCCTATCGTTTAGGCTATAAATGCGCTCAGTCAGGAGTAATTTCAATTTGTAATATTGACCAACAGACTAAAAAGGCGCCATGTCAATGCGGTGGTGGGTAAGAAGGCGCTTAGTGAAAAAAGTAAAGTTGGAGAATTTAATCTTTCCGATTTGTTATTTGATGGCGAGTTTAGTGTATGAAAAATTTTTAAATAGTTTTACTTTAGGGAATTTAAACTTTCAGTTCCATTACCATTGAGTTATGCAAAGTGAAAAGATTGACAAAATCTTAAGAAATTTTACGTACCCGAAGCTCAGCAATACTTTGACAGCATTCTTTATTCAAGAAACTGACACCGGCCACCGCAAAATTTTTTAAAAAATTTAGTTTAAGAATCATAATGTTTTGTAATAAATCATATGACAAAGCGCATTTTTACCTTTTTTTTCTGTAATAAGATGTTTTTCTTCTTTTTGTAGCATTTATTTACTCTTTGATTTAATCTACTAAATAAACATTAATAATAAACATGGATGCTACATTTGTGTATCATTTGGAACATTACTCACCCTAACGAACAAAAATATAAAGGTTTCAATGCTTTAGAACGGGTTTTCTTGAAATCCCGTGTTTTGACATGGCGTCTTCTTTGCCTGTGGTCTTCAATTGTAATAGAACACATTATTGTTGGATAAAAAATCTTTCAGCTTTGGTTTCCAATCAAATATCAATGTCGAAACATCAACTTTATTTTTGCGATGGTTTTTTAGTACACTTTATAACAGCAGAAAAAATAATATTTCATCAAAAATATGACTGTGGGCAAGTTTACGCGATAACCCCATCTACAGATTTAAAAACTGATAGATTTAAAAAACAACACAAGAAAACATGTTAAAGTTCGAAAATTATGAAAAACAGCTAACAGTTCCCTTTGTTGTGTATGCTGACTTTAAATCAATTTTGCAACCAATGGCAGGTTCTGAACCAGATCCATTATATTCTTTCATTGTCAAAAATATCATACATAAACAATATTCATTTGCATACTTAATTAAATGTTCATTTAATGATGATTTAACAAAATTTAAATTATTCCGTGGTTTAAGCGCAGCAGAAGAATTTGTAGCATGTATTGAACGTGATCTTAGAGAGCTTCACAATAATTATTTAACAGATATAATCCCAATCACACCACTAACACCGGAAAAAAAATAGTAGAAACATGTGACAAATGTGGAATTTGTGGTAAACCTTTTAACTTATTTGAAAAAAAAGTAACCGATCATTGTCACATAACAAAAAAAAAAGTTTTTTTGCTGCACATGTTTATTAAGGAAAAACAAGGAAAAATATATTTCATTTACAAAATCCATATATGTACATGATTACATGAATTCTGAAGGAAAAATTATAAAAAAATATCTTCTTCTAAGATCAAATTTTTAGCTGCATTCCTGGATGAGTTAAGAAACACACAAACATTTTACATCTGAAGAAGAATTTAGTTTAATGAGACAAAAAGGTGTGTTTCCATATGGATTTATCTCTAACTAAGACAAATTAGACGTTACTAATTTACCCACTAAAAACCAATTCCTCGATGATCTAAATGACTAGCATATTACAAATTTGGAATATGATAGAGGGAAAAAAGTATGGAGTCTATTTAATTGTAAAACTTTAGGAGACTATTCGGATTTATATTTGAAAACTGATGTTTTAATTTTAACTGATGTTTTTGAAGCATTTCGAAGAAGATCCTTTATAATGTATTTGGATGCAACAAATTTATATGGGCATAGTATGTCACAACCACTCCCCACAAAAGGTTTTAAATTGCTCTCACAAGAAGAAAAGATAAATTTAAATATTCATAATGCACCAGATGACAGTCCCATAGGATACATTCCTAAAGTAGATGTGTATTATCCAAATGAGTTGCATGAAGCTCATGCTGATTTTCCATTTTTGGTGAAAAATATAATCCCTCCAGATTCATCATCTAAATTCTCCAAACTCATTCCAAATTTATATGATAACATAAGGTATTATCAAATACCAAACTGCAAATAATGCAAGGACCTAAAACTATAAACAACAAGTGAAAAAAAAAAGTTTTTCTGTCTTCGGCCGGGACTCGAACCCGGAACCTCTTGCTCTATACGCAAACATTCTAAGCATTAAACAACGATACATTTTCGGAAAACTTCTATTTATGCCGGTGCGCGGTGTCTCAATACAAGAATAAGAAATTCTCAGGGTATTAACTCGACCAAGTCACCCAACTGATCTCTATGATTTTTCTTTCCCACGGTCAAAGGTATGATAACTTAAATTAGACGTAAAGAATCAACGTCTGAAAGCATGAGATCACCCTTGCGTTTGTTAAAATTTCTGATCGCAATGGGCGATTGCCGATATAATTATCAAATACCAAATTGCAAATAATGCAAGGACCTAAAACTATAAACAACAAGTGAAATTAAAGAAAGAAAAATAAGAAAAAAGTTTTTCTGTCTTTGGCCGGGACTCGAACCCGGAACCTCTTGCTCTGTACGCAATTATTCCAAACATTGAACTACCGAAGACCACACATAAATTTTCGGAAAACTTCCATTGATGCAGGTGCGCGGTGTCTCAATACAAGAATAAGAAATTCTCAGGGTATTAACTCGACCAAGTCACCCACCTATGATATTTCTTTCCCACGGTCAAAGGTATGATAAATTAAATTAGACGTAAAGAATCAACGTCTGAAAGCATGAGATCACATTTTTGACCCTAGAGTTTTATCACTATTTACAAAGGATTAGAGACAAAACCGTCTAATTAACTTCGCAAGAGTGTCACATTGACCAAGTATTGTTCTGAGAAGTCCCATAAGGACGAAACAGTTAACTATCAACACTTATTAGGTGTCCATTAGATCTTAGACCCCCGTAAGTTTAAGCTTTCAAGCTACCCACGGAAAAATATGAGATAAACAAAAACTCCTTTTTACCCGATTAGCCACGAAACTTGTTTGATTTTTAAATTCACGGGTACTAAATTTCACGTTTGTTTAAACCTAACGGTTATTTTTAGCCCTATTTTTCAAGAGAAATCTTTTAAATGTTGGAAACTGTTGGTAGTTTATCATTTTTATACAAGAAGGACAAAAAATCTTTTCAATAAACATTAATAAACTACCACTACCACCGCAAAAGAGCTCCGATTACGCATTTTGTCGTGGTAGTACAAAAATGACATCCTGCTAGTTCGCAGGCGCAGTGCTTACCACTAGCACAACGACACTGAAAAAAATTCCCACTTACCATTTATAGGAATTCACTTATCCTAGATAGATACTTCACTTAAATATGAGACAAAAGAAATATCTATTTAGGGTAAACGGATCGATCTATTAAAGGCTAATGAAAAACTATTTAGAGTTAATAAAATACTATATATGGTAAATAGAAACTTAATTTAGTATTAATGCATTTTCTACTTACCTTAAACGATTTATCTATTTACCACAAGAGATTTTCTTCTTTAGCACTAATATCTTTCTGCTTACTGTAAATGATCCTTTATATACAGCAAGTTAACTATTTTTTAACACTAAATAAACTACCTAGTAGTTGTTCGATTTCTATGAGATGTTAATAGATTCATATTAGATGTTAATATATTTGTATTAATATTTAATAGATTCATATTAAGGGTTAATAGATTGCTATTAAAGATTGATAGACTCACGTAAATGCCTAATAGATTCATATTAATAGGAGTATATTAACTGACATTATTAAAAGGGCACTTGTTTACGCGGGCGTTCCAGCTATCCTGGAGCCTTCAGGAATTTGCAGGAATGATGGAAAAAGAGCTGATGGTCTAACCTTAGTTCCTTGGAATAGGGGTAGGCCATTAGGATGGGACGCCACTTGCTCCGATACTATGGCGAATTCATACATAAATTTAACATAAAAAAAGCGGGAGAAGCGGCAAAAATAAGGGAACAAATTAAAATAAACAAATATTCAGAATTATCTCAAAATTATATTTTGGTTCCTTTTTCTGTAGAGACTTTTGGACCTTGAGGGGAAATAGCTAAAAATTTTGTCAAAGAACTTGGTGCCAAAATCGAATGTAGGTCCCAAGAACCTAGATCAACCTTATTTTTGATTCAGAGGTTAAGCTTTGCCATTCAAAGGGGAAATGCAGCTTCAGTCATAGGAACCATTCCCGACATGCAGCAGTTGGACGAAATTTTTAATCTTTAAATGTGTGCTTGCGTGTGTGAGTTTAGAGTTTAACTTTTATTATATTTTTATTGTTTATTTCTTGTTCTATACCTATTTATTGTAATATTAACGGTTAATAGACACCTACTAACTGTTACTATATTCACATTAAAGGGTTAGTATAATAATATTAATGGTTAGTAGATTCGTGTTAACAGTTAATAGATTCATATTAACCATCAATAGACTCATATTAACTGGTAATAGATTCATAATAAATGTTAACAGATTCATATTAATGGTTAATATACCCCCATTAACATTTTATAGATTCATATTAACATATTAACAGTTAACCTATTCATATTAACCGTTAAACGGTTCATATTAACGGTTGATATGTTCTTATTAACTGTTAACCGATTCATATTAACAGTATTATTAAATTCCCACTAACTGTTAATAGATTCCTATTAGCAGTTAATATATTCCTATTAACTGTTAATTAATAATTTAGGAAAATTTTAAAAAAAGTTTTTTCCACACCTCTCATTTATTTAAATGCCTATAAAAGGTGTGCCACTGATGCAAGAGGGGCGTGTTATACATCGTTAGAAATGACTTTTCATCAGCCTTAAGAATTGTTGCTTAGTTGTTTTTTGCCAAGTTAAAAGTTTGCAAATAAATACTGTAAGAGAGCACTTTTGAGGGGGGATGTCCACCACCACCACCACTTTGAAGAAGGTTAACTGAAAAAAGTCAGTTTTAAGTTATTAATAATCAAAAATAATTTTTTATTTATTCTCATATTTATATATTCAGTTACAAAAATGATTGTTCAAAATTTTTGTTTGATTTAATAATTTCTACAAACACATTGATTTTTATTTCAAGGCGGCTATTTCAAAAAATATATGTCTAACATAATAAGTATTTAACTGTATACGATGGGCTTTTACCCTTTAAATATTTTTTGAACAAAAAAATAGTGTTAAGGATAAAAAATACCACAAAAAATAGATTAAAAAAATATTTTAAAGATTTTTCCCTTTTTTTGTAAGCCAATGGAATGCGCACCACTGCCGTCAGAGATTACTAAGGTACATCGTTAGAAAGGATATTGTATCTGCTTAAAAAATGATTTCCAGAAGATTTTTGAAAAAATGGACTGTTTCCGAGTTATTAGCAAAAAACTATCAAACAGCACGTTTAAGGGGGGGGAACCACCCCCCTGTCAGATGTGGGGGAGTGGTTACCAAGTGTGTTGCTTCTATCATTAAACGCAGTATCGGACCCCGTAAGGCCTGAACTATAATATGACTGCATAATTTATAAAACACACCTGAAGCTTTATTAAAAAAACCATAGGTATAGTCCTTGTTTTATGGAGATTATACTTCCTGGTCCGTTCCGTATAGAACACCCTGTAGTTGCTGCAAAGCGCTGACAGTACACTAAGTTTAAAGAGAGATTAATCGGCGTATTCACAGCCCACACCGTGGTCCACTCATTACGCTTCTTAGTGTCAACAGTGCGGTATATTTTTAGTAATAAACAATGAAAGTTTTTAAAGTTAAAAATACCAAAAAAAAAGAGAGAAGATAAAAAAGAAGTTAGAAAAGTTATTACAAGTCTTTTTATCAGGTTCTTCAAGTAAGTAATAATATATATATTTATCAGTTTCACAACGTTCTACGTCTTCCGATACCCAATCTCCACTCGTTTCTGTTTGCCCATAATTCATCATCTAGGCCTCTTATTCTTATTTCACTATCTATTCCTTCTCTCCAGCTTCTCCTTGGTCTTCCTCGTTTTCTTCGGCCAGTTGGTTTCCATTGTAATATTTGTTTAGGTGTCTTCCATCATCCATTCTTTGTACATGTCCGTACCACACCAGTTGTTTTGTTCTTATATCATCCACTAGAGTACGTTGCCACGCCCATTTTTGGTTTTAAAATTTGTTTACAAAAATTAAAGTTAAAATAAGTCAAATTCGAAAAGAGCATCCGTTTTATCCAAATAGAGCTGCGAGCGTGCAATTGTGTTTGCCCGTAGTGCTCAGAGTTCGAGAGCGGTGGGGGGTTCGAGAGAGAGGTAAATAAATAAGAGGAGCACACTTAAAATATGGCGCCAGGAAGTTGCAAGACCTTCTCCAATCTCCTCAGATTCTAAGAGGAACTCTATTAGGAATAAGACAGTACAATCTATATAACGAAATCATGGACTTGCCTTTTATTTATTCCTATGATCAAAATTACCAGTCATCATAATTAAATAATATAATTTCTAACTCTTTTTAATAATGAATTAGGGGTAATGGAGCAGTAATAAGATTAGGCAGAGTTAAAGTAAAATTTCCCTTTTTAATTAATCAACCGCTGCATAGTACAAAATAAAAGATGATGTAATGATTGCAAAATAATTATTTAAGTCTAATTTGTTATGTAATAATGATTATCCTTGAACCTAGGATTTGTTTTTACCTAATAGTGATCACCATTGGTTTACATTTACCGTAACCTAATTGTTAAGGACCTAGTTACGCAAATGGCTTCCGAAAATAGCCATGATAATTAGCAAATTACCTAAACTTAAGCGCATTACTATGAGTTCAAAACTGATAAATTAGTTTAAATTAAAAAGGAAAGGCGTAACTTATTACTAAAGTTAACGGATAATAATTTAATTATTAATTAATTAAAATTTAAATAAATTAATCATGGTGATTAATATTATAATATCAATGCTAAATATCAAACCCCATTAGTAATTAACAGAAGCTAGAATAACTAAAAGGTTAGATCATACCAAAAGCCAAAATGTCGCATGGGCATCTTTTCCGCTCGTCTGACTGAATAATCATAGGAATATCTTAGTTAAAAATCAGGTGTGGTAAGACCATTGAAGAATCTGACAGGTAGTTATAGGAAACTGTGTACAAAACCCACTCGGTTTGAGAATTTGTAGAAGTGCTAGTCAAAGCACCCGTAGCTGGAACTAGTTGGAAGAACCAGTTGAAAGAACCAGTCCAGAGAACCAGTCCAAAGAACCAGTCTAAAGAACCCTACAAAGATCAAGTTATGTAGGCAAAACCATCAGGAGGAAGTTTTATTTTGTTTGTGGTGTTTTTGTCTTTTTTTTTAAATTTTATTATAATAAAATAAATATATATATTTTTTTTATGAAAGAATTTTTGATTTATTTCCTTTTATTGTAAAAAGATATAAGTGAATATTTAGTTTAATTTTAAATTGAAGGACATTTTTTTATTTAATTTTATTTAGCTGCATTTTCCTAATAAAAATGATTTTTTGTAATCTTTAATAAAATTTATATGCACACAGAAGAATAATTTTTTTTGTGAAAAAGGGGTAAAAAAAAAATAATTAATTTTACAACGTGTTTTCTGTATCAAGATTTAATTTAAGGAACACTGCCTTTTTATTTATTATTTCAATTCTGATAAAAAAACTTATTAAATCGGAATTTTTTTATAATGAAAGTCAACTTTAAAATAGATAATTATGACCAAAAACACAAAATAAAATATCGACCGAAAAATTAAACCTGATAAAATAAATAGAAATTCATTTACCTCAAGTGCTGTTAAGAGGGTCAGAAGCTGCGTTTCTTACAGCTAACATGCAGTCCGTTGTCCCAAGAAAAATCCTTCTTACGAAGCAATGCAACGCGCAATCACCAAAATAACTACAACCAAGTGAATATCACGAGAAGCTTGTTGCAATTTGGAATAAAATTTTAATGAATCCCATAGGATGACCCAGAAAATGGTCGAATATAAAATTCTACTCCTCACAGGACGACTGCAGATGGTAAAAAGATACGTCCTTTTTCCTAAGGAAAAATGACAAGAGCGAAAATTAGTGGCGACACCCATGGCGCCTTTGGATACTAACATCAAAATCAACTAAATCTTAAACTAACCTAAAGAAGGACTTAAAAATATTACCTTCACTTTCTTACACATTAAACAAAACAAGAAATCAAGAAATCAGGAGAAAAGTAAAGTAAACCAATAAATCAAAAGAAAATATCTAGCCATCCTTTTCTGTTCCATACGAATGGGACAGGACAAGAA
Organism: Aspidapion aeneum; assembly: GCA_963576565.1. Classification (NCBI taxonomy): domain Eukaryota; kingdom Metazoa; phylum Arthropoda; class Insecta; order Coleoptera; family Brentidae; genus Aspidapion; species Aspidapion aeneum. Next base: position 80,017,137 of record OY755040.1, read on the forward strand.
ATAACTAGTTTCCACTTCCAAAAGTGGCGAAAATTATGGAGCTCTCTGCGCCTCAAAATGAGAGAGAGATAGATTTATGGGGAAAATCAGGAGAAGAGAAAGATAGGAAATGCCATTAAAGAGATGCTGCCAAGTGACATAAATACTATCAATTCTACTGCAAAGGGCTGACTAGATAATTTATGTGAAAAACCCTTGAGAAATAACTATTTTTTATAAAAATAGAACTCAAATCCTAGCTACAGAGCAACTAATTAAAATAATGAAAATATATTATATAAATTCCCATCTCAGGAATTTCATCTGAAGTGATTAGGCAACGCCGCATTTTGATCCAAGATTTTCCAAAAATAGAATTTATTTGTGTGTCCCAATACACAGGTGTCGTAAATTAAGGTTAAAATAATTGTTTTCAAAGTGTTTATTTACATATCAATAAATCGCTTGTGGAAAATTCGATTATTAATTAATGGAAAAAAATTACTAAGGCTTGGAAAAATTAACCAGTGGCAGTGTCGATACTCATCTTCAAATAGGATAAATAAAATAGTCTAAGGTAAGTCTAGGATAGAAAAATAGATTAATCTAAGGATAACTAGCAATCAATCAATTAATTTTAAAATCAATAAAAATACTTTTGTTTTAGGAAATTAAAGCAAAGCATACACAGGGTAGCTAGACTAATCCTAGACAATACAATAGATAAAAGAAGACCTAGAAGAATAGAAAACAATTCATAGAGAATAGGATAGACAATTGACAAGCAAAGTGTTAAATGAGTAGAAATGGATTGTAAACGGGATCACCCTGGAACAATTAATTAGGTAGGTACCATATTAACATAAATAAAATAGACAAATAGGTAAATTAATTATCTGTTTTGTTTTAGGCGATGTTTTTGGGCTAGAATAAATTGTATAAGAAGTTAAATAAGGCAGAGAAGGGATCACAAAATAAATGGAATTACTTAATAGCTAAAACTATGTAGAAGAACCAAAGATCATAGAAAATTGACTATTCCTAGCCAGATAAGGAGAGAGAAAGATTTCAAAGATAACTAGATAAAATGGTGAGTACTAGAATAGTAAAGAGCACAAATAGATAATTTTGTGTATAGATAGGTTTTACTAATTATTTCCAGGTAATTTAAGTAATAATAGATTATTATTTGCTTTTAGGTGAAGAAGGGGACAAATAACTAAAGAGAAAATTATTTAATGGAGAACAAAAACTAAAATCAGACAGAAAAGAGTGGACTAGAAGGTGGACGTTGAAGTGAGGAAATTTATAAATGTAGTCAGTTAGAGAAGTTGTAACAATAATTATTTTAAATCAATAAAGGTAACTTTTTTTTTATGGTGAAATATTTTTGTTTTATTTATATTACGCAATATTATGTGGAGCGAAGTGCCCTCATATTTTAATTATTTTCATAATAAATTATCGACAAATATAAGATATTTTAATGGCAAAATTAAAATGTTACAACTCCCCCCTTCCAAGGAAAGGACGAAAATTATCTAAAATAATTTTCGGACGATATAGACTGGACTAAAGACAAAGAGAGTATGTGAAATAAACAACAGTAAGCGAATTTATAAGATAGTAAAAGGTAATTATCTAAACTAAACTAATCTAAACAGATTGCTACATGAAGTAACATAATTACTAGATAAATTTAAAGTAACAAAGTTCGTGAACTAAATAGATAGGAAGTCTCGTTATCAAAAATTAAAGCAAAAATCGGCCTAAATGTTATAGTTTATTCGGAATCGGAGCTTATGCCAGGATCAGGTGGTTCTGGCGAATAGACAGGTTTAAGATCTTGCACATGCCAATCCCCTTTATAGTTACCTTGCTCGTCAGTAAGTTGATAAGTCCAACTTCCAGTTTTTCGTTTTATAATGAAAGGACCAAGGTACTCTGGTGCTAATTTAGCACTGTAAAATTTGGTGGCATCCGAGAGACTTTTATTTTTACGCCAAACCTTCTGACCAACCGTATACTGTACAGGGCGCCTCCTTAAGTTATAACGATGTTTGTTACGCTCTCTTGAGGTTTGTATACGTTTCGCAATTTCGGAATGTAATTTAAGGAATGCTTCGTGCCTTTTCTGTATTAAATTATTTGGATCAAAATTTGATCTCTTATCAGTTTTAATATTCTCTTCGTAATCAGTACCAAATAGTTTGTGGTCACGACCAAAATTGATGAAATAAGGGGTATAATTGGTGGTCTCTGATTTTGAAGTTCTCACAGCACAGGCAATAGCTGCTAAGTTCTCATCCCATGTTTTGTGGTTGCCTTTTGAAATATACGATCTCATCATCCTTTTAAGAACACGATTAACACGTTCGGTAGGATTGGCTCGTGGGTAATAACTGGGAGTATAGAAAATTCTGGTTTTGTAAGAAAGACAAAGATCCTGAAACTCTTTTGACTTCATTTGGGGGCCGTTGTCACAGGTAAGATATTGGGGCGTTCCATAGGTTAAGAATATCCCTTCTTCGACAAATTTGCATAATGACTTAGACTTGGCCGAACGACAAGGAAATAAAACTGAATATTTGCTGAAGTAGTCAGTAACAACGAGAAGGTAAGTATTCTGAGATTTCGATCTCGGTAATGGGCCAATGTAGTCAAGACTGATAGCTTGCCATGGTTCGATAATTTCTGGGCGATCACCCATAAGTCCGGGTGGAGCTTGTTGTTCTACCTTATTCTGAGCACAAATGTGACAAGATTTAATATATTTGGTAATGTCGGATCTCATTTTTGGCCAGAAATAACGCTCACACACTTTCCAATATGTCTTAAAAACACCCATATGACCGGCAGCGGGAATATCATGACATCTTACTAAAATGTCTTTTCGTTTATCCTTTGGAACAACTATTTTCCAAGAACTATAGGGATCTCTGAGTTCTGCATATGATGATTTTACGTGTTTATATAATAGGTTGTTTTCTACTCGCCATGAAGGATATTTATCAGGTTGTTTCTCTAGTCTTGAGAACATGTTTTGGTACCATTTATCTTTACTGTTGGAGAAAGTGGAAGATGAGGTTTCAAGTTCTTCAATTTTTACAGAATTTACATCGACAGCAGGAACAGATCTAGAGAGAAAATCGGGAACTATATGGTCTTTTCCTTTTCTATGGATGAGTTCAAAGTCGTAAGGTTGTAAACGTAGGCACCAGCGAGCAAGACGACCTTGGGGGTCTTTTAAATTTGCTAAATACAACAAAGAATGATGGTCGGTGATGACTTTAAATTTTTGACCTTCTAGATAGTGTCTTAATTTTTCGACGCTCCAGATAACCGCTAGGCACTCTTTCTCAGTGACTGTAAATTTCATTTCCTGACGTGTTAAAGAACGTGATAGGTAGGCTATTACCTTCTCACCTTCGTCAAATTCTTGAGTTAGAACAGCGCCTAATCCAAAATTAGATGCGTCTGTCTGTAAGATGAAGGTTCTACTAAAATCTGGACAAGTTAAGACAGGTGCAGTGACAAGTGATTCTTTGATCAGGTTAAATGATTTTTGACATTCGTCAGACCAATGCCATTTAACGTTCTTTTTAGTTAGCTGATTTATAGGTGCCATAACAGTAGAAAAATTCGGTATAAATCGCCTATACCATGAAGCTGTTCCGCAAAATCTTCGTATTTCGTGGATGTTTTTAGGAGGTGGTATATTTACAATAGCTTCGACCTTATCGGGATTGGGGCGTAAGCCCTGGATGTCGACTAAGTAACCAAGGTATTCTAACTGAGGTTTACAAAATTTACATTTTTCTTTGGAAACCATTAGCCCAGCATCTCGTAATCGGTCAAACACAATATTTAAAATTCTTAGATGGTCAGAAAATGCACCTTTTCTGCTAATTATGATAATATCGTCAAGATAAACCATCACGTGCTCCTCTAAATCGTACCCTAGAATTCTATCTACTATTCTTTGCCACGTGGCTGGTGAGTTACTAAGGCCGAAAGGCATGCGAGTAAACTGATACAGCGGACGTCCTGGCACAGTAAATGCAGTGTATTCCCTTGATTCTTTACTAAGGGGTACTTGCCAAAATGCAGATTTAATATCAATTGAACTGATGTAACACGCGTCCCTAAGGCGATCCAAAATTGAAGATATGTATGGCAGTGGATAAGCGTCTTTTTTGGTTACCATATTAAGCTTTCTGAAATCTATGCAGAAACGATAGGAATCGTCCTTCTTTTTAGCCAAACACACTGGGCTCGACCATGGACTTTTCGATGGTTCGATTACTCCTAAACGTAACATCTCTTGAAGTTCATCGTCAATAATTTTTTGTTTAATTGGAGAAACAGGGTAATAGCGTTGCTTAATTGGCTTGGTTCCAGGTAAAAGTTCTATTTCGTGTTCTGCAACTCTGCAACATCCAAGTTCCTCAGGTATTTCGGAAAACTTCTGTTTCACTAAATGATCTAAAGCTTTTCGCTGTTCTGGGGTGAGCATATTTTCATCATGAAGACTGCAAATTTGAAAATCTGATTCAGCAGAAAAATGCCATATATCTTGCTTTAAATCTGGAACTAACTCCATTGCTTTCCAAAAGTCGATTCCCAAAATTAGCGTATGGGATAATTCAGGCAAAACAAGGATATCTATGATTTTTGTCTTGTGCATTAAGGTCATAGGCACTTGAAAATAGCCAGTACTGATACAACTCTGACCATTAGCTACGGTACAGTTTAAGTTATTTTTAAACATTTTGAAACCCAAGTTTTTTAAAGTTTCAGAGCCTGGTAGACCGACAATCGTCCTAGAGGCCCCAGAGTCTAATAAGCCTCGCATGCGGTATCCCATTATTGAGATTTCCAAATATGGTCTTTGATCACCATTCGCATGTCCAATTATAAAGTCCAATAAGATTTTTTGTGGAAAATCTGTAGAGATAGCCGATAAATCGATAACGGAAGAAGTCTCACGGCTTATTGATTCCCCCTTGAGCCGTTTCCCGAAGGAGAACACTTTTCACAAGTAAGGGTGGTTTTATCTGGATTACCACAACGATAGCAGTGTCTTGTTCTTGGTTTTGTACATTGCCTATTAAAATGTCCAAACTCTTGACAATTAAAGCACTTTATTGATGATGTGCAGTGGTTAGGTGTTGTTCTTTGAGACCTATATTGATTCACAGCATCCACATCTACACCCATGTCAGGAAAACTATCAACAGATCCGGAAGTTGCAGAAACAAACGCAAAATCAGGCTCAACCATGGAAGTTCTTTTTCTTGAGGGAGGGACATAATGATCCGCTCTATACTTCTTTGTTTCCAGCTTCAAGCATTCCTCTTCTAACTCTTCGATAGAATGTACAACATCAAGTTGTGTTCCATAAAATGGTGCCAAATTTCTAATGATGATGTCGAGCTGCACGTCAGCGGGAATATTTCCGTAGCGTCGGAATAAACCATTCATGTCAGTAAGATAACTTACAATTGACTCTGATGGATCCTGTGTGCGATCCAAAATTTGTTTAAAGAGCCGTGGTTTATAGTCTGGGTCTTCATAATGTTTTCTGAGCAAATTACATAATTCTTTCCAAGTCTTACAACGACTTTTGTTCGATCTATACCACTCAGTGCCTTTAGATTCAAATAAATCAGTAGCAGATTCAAAAAGTTGTGCTTCGGTGACATGACGAGCTATCCTAAGTTCTTCTACTCGCTCCAAAAAACTGTGTACAGACATAATTTTTGTGTTGCCATTAAACTTAATTCCCCATTTATCAATTTGCTGTGATTTGTTTATGAAGGATGGGTTAGTATTGGAGGTAGACGGTACCGCAGCAGGTGGAGTGTTTCTAGCAAAGTTTTGATTACGAGAACTGGTAGAAGCTCGGTCCTCTTCAGATTCAGAGCCGAGATGTGCATTATCCATTAGGACACTTAAATCAGGATCTTGCTTAGTGCATTTTTCCAAAGCGTCCATGGCTGCTAGGATTTCCAATAATAAATTTGATTTTATTTTAATCTGGTCCTCTGATAATTTTTCATTCGCCATTTTATTTATTCTGTTAAGAAAGTGTACCAATCTGGACTGCAAGCGCTCAAATTTCACTTTAGCTTGATCACCGGCAAATGATTTCATTAGTGTGGTAATCTCCTTTACGCTGTCACTAATATACTTTTCCTCATCTTCGAAATCAAAAATATATACAGGAGAAGTCATAAATTTAGATTTCTTTTCCAATTTTAGAAGTGGCCGAAGCGCCGTCTTCATTTGTTCTACAGTAGCTGTGTCTTCAGTGGGTAAGCCACGTGACTTCAGCTCCCACTGGAGTTCAGGCTTCCTTAAATGATCAATCTTCATTTTATAATCCATGTTTTTTTTTTAAGTCCACTCGCACAAACACCAAAAAAACTAATTCCGTATTTAAACTATTTAAAATTAGCCTTTAAAGACCAAAAAGAATCGTGCCGAAACAAAAAAAATTGAATTATACGCGTTATGTAATAATAAGCACAAAATTTAATTGCGCATGCGTGTTGACTTAGTATTAAACTACTGCGCACGCACGCAAAATAACTTAAAAATAAAATTTTATTTACAAAGGTTTACAAAAAGAAGCAATGCTACCTTGCTTTTAATTAATTTTTAAATTAAATTAGCTAAAATGCAAAATTTGTTATTGCGCATGCGTCAAAACTGACGGAATATTTTAGCGTAGGGTTGAAGCAAAGTTGAATTATTTTTTAAAAGTGAACCGCGAAAGCTGCACTTAAAAATCTCTTGTAATAAACGAGTTAGCTTCTGCGCACGCGCGAGACTTCAAATCTAATTTAACTAAATTTCAATGAAAAGTAGTCAAAAACATTTTGATTAATTAAAATTATAATTAGCAAGAAACACGCAAATTAAATCAAGGGAAAGGGGAAAATAATACAGCGCATGCGTATAAATACAGGGTTGCGCCACTTAAGGTATAGGTACAATATTGGGCAAACAGTAATCAATAATTACTATATTTATATCCCTAAGACTATAAGATGCATAAAAGGGCAAAGTTAAAAAAACTTTACTGCGCATGTGCGAACTTAAGTTACTTACTTGAGTGAGTGAGTCATACCATAGCATATAATAATATCAAATAAGTACATAAGTACCAAGTTTCAAATAAAAAAAAAAAAAAAAATTATAAAATAAATTTTCAAATAAATCTACTGCGCAAGCAAAAAAAAATTGCTGAGCATGCGCGGGGGATCCTGAGAAGTAAGCTTTGATTTTGGCTAATAAAATAATCAAGTCAAGTTATGACCTCATTCAATTATTTTTTTTTATGGAAAAAAAAATATTCAAGGTTTTAAAGGCTGTGTAAAAACGTATTATTGTTTAAAAAAACTTACTGCGCATGTGCCCCACGTTGGGCGCCAAAAATTGCCACGCCCATTTTTGGTTTTAAAATTTGTTTACAAAAATTAAAGTTAAAATAAGTCAAATTCGAAAAGAGCATCCGTTTTATCCAAATAGAGCTGCGAGCGTGCAATTGTGTTTGCCCGTAGTGCTCAGAGTTCGAGAGCGGTGGGGGGTTCGAGAGAGAGGTAAATAAATAAGAGGAGCACACTTAAAATATGGCGCCAGGAAGTTGCAAGACCTTCTCCAATCTCCTCAGATTCTAAGAGGAACTCTATTAGGAATAAGACAGTACAATCTATATAACGAAATCATGGACTTGCCTTTTATTTATTCCTATGATCAAAATTACCAGTCATCATAATTAAATAATATAATTTCTAACTCTTTTTAATAATGAATTAGGGGTAATGGAGCAGTAATAAGATTAGGCAGAGTTAAAGTAAAATTTCCCTTTTTAATTAATCAACCGCTGCATAGTACAAAATAAAAGATGATGTAATGATTGCAAAATAATTATTTAAGTCTAATTTGTTATGTAATAATGATTATCCTTGAACCTAGGATTTGTTTTTACCTAATAGTGATCACCATTGGTTTACATTTACCGTAACCTAATTGTTAAGGACCTAGTTACGCAAATGGCTTCCGAAAATAGCCATGATAATTAGCAAATTACCTAAACTTAAGCGCATTACTATGAGTTCAAAACTGATAAATTAGTTTAAATTAAAAAGGAAAGGCGTAACTTATTACTAAAGTTAACGGATAATAATTTAATTATTAATTAATTAAAATTTAAATAAATTAATCATGGTGATTAATATTATAATATCAATGCTAAATATCAAACCCCATTAGTAATTAACAGAAGCTAGAATAACTAAAAGGTTAGATCATACCAAAAGCCAAAATGTCGCATGGGCATCTTTTCCGCTCGTCTGACTGAATAATCATAGGAATATCTTAGTTAAAAATCAGGTGTGGTAAGACCATTGAAGAATCTGACAGGTAGTTATAGGAAACTGTGTACAAAACCCACTCGGTTTGAGAATTTGTAGAAGTGCTAGTCAAAGCACCCGTAGCTGGAACTAGTTGGAAGAACCAGTTGAAAGAACCAGTCCAGAGAACCAGTCCAAAGAACCAGTCTAAAGAACCCTACAAAGATCAAGTTATGTAGGCAAAACCATCAGGAGGAAGTTTTATTTTGTTTGTGGTGTTTTTGTCTTTTTTTTTAAATTTTATTATAATAAAATAAATATATATATTTTTTTTTATGAAAGAATTTTTGATTTATTTCCTTTTATTGTAAAAAGATATAAGTGAATATTTAGTTTAATTTTAAATTGAAGGACATTTTTTTATTTAATTTTATTTAGCTGCATTTTCCTAATAAAAATGATTTTTTGTAATCTTTAATAAAATTTATATGCACACAGAAGAATAATTTTTTTTGTGAAAAAGGGGTAAAAAAAAAATAATTAATTTTACAACGTGTTTTCTGTATCAAGATTTAATTTAAGGAACACTGCCTTTTTATTTATTATTTCAATTCTGATAAAAAAACTTATTAAATCGGAATTTTTTTATAATGAAAGTCAACTTTAAAATAGATAATTATGACCAAAAACACAAAATAAAATATCGACCGAAAAATTAAACCTGATAAAATAAATAGAAATTCATTTACCTCAAGTGCTGTTAAGAGGGTCAGAAGCTGCGTTTCTTACAGCTAACATGCAGTCCGTTGTCCCAAGAAAAATCCTTCTTACGAAGCAATGCAACGCGCAATCACCAAAATAACTACAACCAAGTGAATATCACGAGAAGCTTGTTGCAATTTGGAATAAAATTTTAATGAATCCCATAGGATGACCCAGAAAATGGTCGAATATAAAATTCTACTCCTCACAGGACGACTGCGGATGGTAAAAAGATACGTCCTTTTTCCTAAGGAAAAATGACAAGAGCGAAAATTAGTGGCGACACCCATGGCGCCTTTGGATACTAACATCAAAATCAACTAAATCTTAAACTAACCTAAAGAAGGACTTAAAAATATTACCTTCACTTTCTTACACATTAAACAAAACAAGAAATCAAGAAATCAGGAGAAAAGTAAAGTAAACCAATAAATCAAAAGAAAATATCTAGCCATCCTTTTCTGTTCCATACGAATGGGACAGGACAAGAAATAACTAGTTTCCACTTCCAAAAGTGGCGAAAATTATGGAGCTCTCTGCGCCTCAAAATGAGAGAGAGATAGATTTATGGGGAAAATCAGGAGAAGAGAAAGATAGGAAATGCCATTAAAGAGATGCTGCCAAGTGACATAAATACTATCAATTCTACTGCAAAGGGCTGACTAGATAATTTATGTGAAAAACCCTTGAGAAATAACTATTTTTTATAAAAATAGAACTCAAATCCTAGCTACAGAGCAACTAATTAAAATAATGAAAATATATTATATAAATTCCCATCTCAGGAATTTCATCTGAAGTGATTAGGCAACGCCGCATTTTGATCCAAGATTTTCCAAAAATAGAATTTATTTGTGTGTCCCAATACACAGGTGTCGTAAATTAAGGTTAAAATAATTGTTTTCAAAGTGTTTATTTACATATCAATAAATCGCTTGTGGAAAATTCGATTATTAATTAATGGAAAAAAATTACTAAGGCTTGGAAAAATTAACCAGTGGCAGTGTCGATACTCATCTTCAAATAGGATAAATAAAATAGTCTAAGGTAAGTCTAGGATAGAAAAATAGATTAATCTAAGGATAACTAGCAATCAATCAATTAATTTTAAAATCAATAAAAATACTTTTGTTTTAGGAAATTAAAGCAAAGCATACACAGGGTAGCTAGACTAATCCTAGACAATACAATAGATAAAAGAAGACCTAGAAGAATAGAAAACAATTCATAGAGAATAGGATAGACAATTGACAAGCAAAGTGTTAAATGAGTAGAAATGGATTGTAAACGGGATCACCCTGGAACAATTAATTAGGTAGGTACCATATTAACATAAATAAAATAGACAAATAGGTAAATTAATTATCTGTTTTGTTTTAGGCGATGTTTTTGGGCTAGAATAAATTGTATAAGAAGTTAAATAAGGCAGAGAAGGGATCACAAAATAAATGGAATTACTTAATAGCTAAAACTATGTAGAAGAACCAAAGATCATAGAAAATTGACTATTCCTAGCCAGATAAGGAGAGAGAAAGATTTCAAAGATAACTAGATAAAATGGTGAGTACTAGAATAGTAAAGAGCACAAATAGATAATTTTGTGTATAGATAGGTTTTACTAATTATTTCCAGGTAATTTAAGTAATAATAGATTATTATTTGCTTTTAGGTGAAGAAGGGGACAAATAACTAAAGAGAAAATTATTTAATGGAGAACAAAAACTAAAATCAGACAGAAAAGAGTGGACTAGAAGGTGGACGTTGAAGTGAGGAAATTTATAAATGTAGTCAGTTAGAGAAGTTGTAACAATAATTATTTTAAATCAATAAAGGTAACTTTTTTTTTATGGTGAAATATTTTTGTTTTATTTATATTACGCAATATTATGTGGAGCGAAGTGCCCTCATATTTTAATTATTTTCATAATAAATTATCGACAAATATAAGATATTTTAATGGCAAAATTAAAATGTTACAACGTTCACCCACTGTCATAATTTCTCTTATTCTTTGATCGGTAACTCTTTCTCTTTTTGATTTCCCTGCTGCTCTTCTCCAATAGTCCATCTCCGTAGCGGAAAGCATTTTTTCTGTTCTATCTTTGATTGGCCACACCTCTGAGCCGTATGTAATAATACTCTTTACAATTGTGTTATATATAAGCTTTTTGTTATGTTTTGATATACTTTGGTCCCAAATTATTCCATTTAATAAAGTTATTGCTCTTCTTCCTTGTACGTTTCTATCTTTTATAGCTTTGTCTAGTGTTCCGTCAGCTGTAATTTTCAGACCCAAGTATTTATACTCATCACAGGACTGAATTCGCTGCCCAGTATTTAAGATTGGATCCTGTTTCGTTCCACCAATACACATATACTCTGTCTTATTGATATTAATCTCTAGTCCCCACTTATTGTACTCTTCTATTAGTTTTCGTGTCATATATTCGAGGTCGTCATAATCCTGAGCCACCACTATCTGATCATCGGCGAAACATAAAGTATACAAGGTGGTTTCATTCAACGGAATTCCCATGTTTTGGCATTTTCTCTTCCAGACTTTAAGGACCTGTTCCAAATATATCTTGAAGAGCGTAGGCGAGATACAGCAACCTTTTTTAAGACCTTTATTTACTTGAAAGCCTTTGGTTAGTTTTGCTTTTATTTTAACTTTTGCCTTACTATTGCGGTATAACTCTTTGATGGCCTTAATTAGTTGTACGTTTCTGTCTTTTACTACGCTTTCCAAAATAGATTTAGTGGTATACTATCATATGCCTTCTGCAAATCTACGTAAAGCAGATGGAGCTCTTGTCCGTATGCCATTTTCTTTTCAATAACTTGGGTTATACAAAAGAGATGATCTGAAGTCGATCTACCCGCCCTGAAACCAGCTTGTTCTTCTGCCTCCATATCTTTATATTCGCTCTCCACTTTATTTCTTATTATTTTGCCATATATTCTGCTTAGCGTACTAGTTACAGATATACCTCTATAATTGTCACATATATCTTTCCTTCCTTTTTTGTGTATTGTGGATATATATGACGTTTTCCACTCAGTTGGTACTACAGCTCCATTTAAATATCTTTGGAAAAGATTCCGTAATCTACAAAATAATTCTTCAGTGCCATATTTAATAAGTTCAGCTGGGATATTTCCGGGTCCGGCAGATTTACCGCTTTTTAAGGTTTTGCACACGTTTTTGACCTCAGATATTGTGAGGGGTACTGGAGATCCCATCGTTCTAATGATATTGTCTCTTTCGTCTTCCTTGAATTCTGCTCTATCTTCAGTTAAAAGTTTTTTAAAATGCTCATCCCATTCTTTGTCTGGTATTGGTGAAATAATATCTCTGCATGTTTCTTTTTTGATCGATCTTATAGTTTTCCAGCTTTCAGTACTTCTCATACCTCCTAAGTAAGAATCTATTTTCTGGCACTTTTGCATCCATGATTGATTCTTCTTATCACTGATCATTCTTCTCACCTTTGATTGCGCGATTTTGTATTCTTCTCTGCTTCTATCTGTCTTTTGGGATAAGTACGTGTGATATAATTTCCTTTTTTCCTCTATTTCACTTTCAATCTCAGCATCCCACCAGTATGGTTTTGTTCTTTTAGGAGTTTCTTCCACTAATCCTAGTGCTTCTTTTGCAGCTTGATGGATGCTTAATGTGATACATTCGTATTCCTCATCTGGGGTTTCACCTGAACTTGAATTAAGTTTTTCGTTCAGTCTCTTTTTGTATAAGTTTTTTACGCTGTCATGTTCTAGGCTTAGTAGATTATATTGACAGTGATCAATTTCCTCATTCACTGTATCATCAAGATTTTGTTGATGGAGGCTTCGGCCTTGATAAGGAAAGAGAATTTTGGTCTCCAGAAAATAGTGATCACTTCCGCATGTTGATCCACGCTTTGTTCTGACATCTTGAATTTTTAGTTTTGTCTTTTGTTTAGTGATAAGATAATCAATGACGGATTTCAGGTTTTGTGAGGGTTTGGTCCAGGTATATTTGTGTATTTTCTTATGTTGGAAAAAACCGTTTTGGATTTTTAGGTCTAATTGCTCACATACTGTGATAAGCCGGTTTCCATTGTCATTAACAACATCTTCTCCATATTGGCCAACTGTCAGATCATTTACTCTGTTACCTGTTCTACTATTTAAATCTCCCAATATTACAATTTCTCTAGATGTACTTACTGCTGATATTTCATTGTGGATTTCTTCAAAAAAATTGTCTTTCACGGCTACATTTGCATCGTCATTATACGCATATTCCTTTTATTGTTATATTCATTATTATTAGCCGTTCATTTACTGCTTCGCAGTTGGTGATATATTTTCTAAATCTTTTGTTGACCAAAATAGATACTCCTTGTTGAGCATGTTTTTCTTTTGCCACTCCGCTATAGAAATGGTCATACTGTCCTAGGTTTTCAGATCCTTTTCCTTTCTTCTTCGTTTCTGTTAGTACAGCAAGGTCAACCTTCATTCTGCTGCACTCATGGACTATTTCATTCACTTTTCGACTCATTCCTTGTACGTTCCATGTACCAAAAATCATATTCCTGTTTCTTTGCTTGGTTCGTCTTAGGTTTTTCATTTCTTTCCGAGGCGTTTGATTGGGTTTTTTAACAGTGTACGTTTTTTCCGGGTATCAGAGAGTTAGTCTAATGCCCCAACCCCCAACCTGGAGGACCAGGTGATTTTTGATCGAGGTTTTCTTCCCCTAGCCTTTGACGATTCCAACGCCGGTACTACAAGGCAGCATCTTCTTCTTTTATACTATCCCTAAAAGAAAGGGTTGCCACCTGCGCTATGATCACCGTACCGAGGTCCATCCTCTCCGCCTTTCATACCGATGTGGTCTTCTCCCGTAACCCTGGGAATGGGACCCTAAACAGGTGCTAACTCTCCGGGTCAGAGAGTACCTGGAATCTACGGAGGGCAGGGGTCGATTCATTTCCCCTGATAGACATCTGACGAGGTCTACCCCGTACCACCTAAGTAAGTAAGTAAGTATTAATATAATGCTATTTTGTATTAGTATATCAAATTATTTTATTTTTGTTATGAGTTTAAATTCTAGAAATGCGGGTTAAATCACCCCTATCTAGTTATACATATACCTCGAGTTTAAGGTAATATGGTGTCAAATCACCCCTAAATTACCATTATCTTTCCATTGAAAGAAAATTAAAATTTGTAGAGTTTCGGGGTTAAATCACCCCGAAAAATATATAATACCTACATGTTTCCATTGGAAAATTATAACTATTAAGTTTTTTTAAGTTATAGGGTTAAATCACCCTTCATAATAAATAAGTATGGGTTCAATCACCCTTTATGCTTTATATATAACGTAATATGGGGCTAAATTACCGTCATATTTCCATTGGAAGACAATTAAAATTTGTAGATTTTCGGGGTTAAATCACCCCGAAAAATGTATAATATCTACAAGTTTCCATTGGAAGGGTTAAATCACCCTTCATAATAAATAAGTATCGGTTCAATCACCCATTATGATTTAAATAAATATTTAAATATTTTGCTTTATGCTTTATATATAAGGTAATATGGGCTTAAAACACCCCTAAATTACCGTCATATTTCCATTAGAAGACAATTAAAATTTGTAGATTTTCGGGGTTAAATGGCTTCGAAAAATATATAATATGTACAAGTTTCCATTAGAAAATTATAACTATTAAGTTTTTTAAAGTTGTAGGGTTAAATCACCCCTCATAATAAATAAGTATGGGTTCAATCACCCATTATGATTTAAATAAGTATTAAAATATTTTTCCAACTTTAAAGTTATATTGTTCATGCGAAGTTGCGGGAAGTCGCCCCTACAAATATATAATATCTACATGTTTTCATTGAAAAATGATTTTTATTAAGTTTTTTAAAGTTGTGGGGTTAAATCACCCCTCATAATAAAAAAAAATATATATATGGGTTAAATCACCCTTTATGATTTATATAATATTAAAATAATTTCCAAACTTTAAAGTTCTAAGAAAATATCGTACATGCGAAACTCAAAACTTTATACACATTCAAAAAAAATTTGCTGACATTTTTTTTTTGTCGGCGTTGATTTGGTTTTCAGTATATGTGTCAACCGCTGCTCTTGTGATAATATCGATACGCATATTTTAAATTATATTATTAATAAACTTTGCTGAGTTACAAATGAATAACAGCAATGTTTACAGGCGAGAGTGATTCGGACACCTCCGCAAGTTCTTCACCTCAATTAGGGAAAAAGAGGCCTCGTATTATAGCATCATCTTCAGACTCAGACAATGAGAGTTCAATCAATAAAACTGGGGTTCAACTTTCTGAATATGCTGGGGTTTCAGGTATTAAACCGGAACAAGACAAGCCTAAGGGAATACCTTTAAATAAAGACCTTGTTTTAAGGTGGTCTAGTTATTTAACTGAAGGATTGAATACCGAAATTAAAAAAGAATTTTTTAAAAAATGGGCTTTACCTAAAGATTTTTTTCTTTTAAATGCCCCAAAAATAAATCCAGAAATTCAGCCGTTACCTAATGCTACCGATAGTACCAAAGATTCGATATTTTCTCATATACAGAATGAGCTGGGCCTTGGTTTAGCAGCTATGGATACCTCATTAAACAAAATATTGATTAATGACCTATCAAACATCAAAGACAACATTTTGCCCGGCCTTATTGATTCAGCAAAATAGTTTAATCAGGCACATTTCTTATTAACTCAGCATCGCAAACACATTTACCCCAGACTAAATTTATCAATACCAGAAAGTTGCAAAAGAATCCCACTCAGATTCTGTATTGTTTGGAACAGATTTCGCGGAAAAATGTAAATCAGCGACAATCATTAAGAAGTGAAGCATGGAGTTAAAAGCTTCGTCTAAACAGTTTCGCAATGATTTAAACTGGAGGCGCCCTTTCATCAAAGCTCATTTCACGGAAGGTTAGAGCTACAAAAATCCCAAAAAGTAGGGAGGGGGGCAGGACCGTCCACAGTGGAATCATCAGAGGGGGTCATACTATCAAGCTCATCAACGCCCCTTCAATCCCTAGAGGTAACAAAGAAATTTGCTGGAAGGCTTGGGAAATTTTCTAATAATTGGGAAAACATACAGTGTGTTAAAGGATATCATATACCTTTTAATTCTATTCCCATGGAAAGAAAGTTTCCAAAACCAAAACAATTAACTAACCTAGAAATTAGTAAGATAAAAGAAAGTATTCAGCATTTGTTAACAGTAAACGCTATCCAGGAATGTAAATCAAAAAAGGGACAATTTATCTCCCCTATTTTTTAGTGTCAAAGCTCAATAATAAATTTCGATTTATTTTAAATTTAAAAGCTTTGAATACGTCTATATCACCGCCACATTTCAAATTAGAAGCCTACATATCTGTTAAAAATGTTCTTTCTTATTCCAGTAAATAAAAAACATATATATATATATATATATATATATATATATATATATATATTTATGATTCATTTTTGAGGGAAGTTTGTACGAATTTCGATGTGTCCCATTTGGTTTAAATACGGTCCCTTTCTTGATCACAAAAATCATTAAACCACTTACAAAATATTTAGGATCGAAAGGCTTTATGTCGATAAATTATCTTTTTTAATTTTTTACTTCAGAATCAACTAGGCAAGAGTGTTTAGAAAATATAAATACTACTGTTTGCCTATTAGAGTCACTTGGATTTATAATAAACTATGAAAAGAGTAACTTAAGGCCTGCGAGAAGTTGTAAATATTTAGGTTTTCTATTTGATAGTCAAAAAATGATTATGAAATTGCCGTTACCAAAAACAATTAAAGCTTTAGAAACTATTAATTATTTTTTGAAATTAAAGTCATGTAAAATTAGAATCTTTGCAAAATTAATTGGTCAGCTAATTTGCCCTGCTATTAAATATATGTATGTATGTTGCACTAAAAAATAATAGTCGGGATTATGAAGGGAAATTAGTAATAAATAAAATAATAATTCATGAATTACAATGGTGGTTATACCAAATTCCTCTTGAGAAAAATATAAATACCAAATATATTCGGATGCATCAAATACTGGTTGGGGCCTATATTGTAATGGAAAAAAAAACACACGGTTTTTGGAATAGCCTGGAATTAAATTACCATATTAATTATTTGGAATTGTTAGCTGTATTTATTGCTCTTAAATTTTTTGCCCAAGATAGTACGAATTGTGCAATACTGTTTAAAGTACACTACATCAATTGCATTTATAAACCGTATGGGTGGCATAAGACACAAAAAACTATCCAGACATACTAGGGAAGTTTGGCAATGGCGTGAAACCAGAAATTTCTGGTTTTTTCTACTTATATTGAGTCAAAAAATAATTTCGAAGCAGATTTTGAGTCTAGATATAAATATATAGAAAACGAATATAGTTTAAATGATCATGCGTTCCAAAAAATTATTTTATATTTTGGTAATCCAGAGCTTGATTTATTTGCAACACAAATAAATAGCAAATGTGATACCTATATTTCTTGGAAAAGGGATCCAGATTCTATTGCAATTGATGCTTTTATAGTTAGTTGGAAAAATTTTAATTTTTATGCCTTTCCTCCTTTTACATTAGTAGCAAAAGTTTTAAATAAAATAATTACAGAGAAAGCGGAAGGTTTGATAGTGGTTCCCTATTGGGAAGCACAACCTTGGTTTCCGAGAGAGATACTTAAAACCTCAAAACCTATTTATTTCTTTCCTACTAATATCTATTGACTTCTCCTTTCAGGAACATCCGTTCTGGAAAAGGATTACCCTGGTGGTAGCCAGGTTATTAGGGAGTCTTTTTTACAACGAAACACCAAAGGTAATGCCTATTTAATATTAAACTCTTCAATAAGTAAAAACACCACAAAAACACATATAAAAAATGGTGGTTTTTTTTTTGTAAAAATTATAAAATACTTATTTATGCCATCTATAAATAATTTTGTGCAATTTTTAAATGAACAATACCAAAGTGGCGTAAGCTACTCAACTTTAAATACCTATAGGTCTGCTATTAATTTTATTATAATCACTGAAGTTGAAGAAAAAATAATAAATAGAACGAACTAAAAGAATTAGAGGTCAAGTCTCCAATCTTTTTTATTACATATAAAAAACCACATAGACCTGCTTCAGTGCAAACAATATCAAGATGGGTAAAAAATTCATTAAAACGCAGTGGAGTTGACACAAAAGTCTTTACGGCACATACAACCCGTCATGCTTCTACTTCAGCAGCTTTCAAAGCAGGTACTAGCATTGAAACTATCAGAGCTACAGCAGGTTTTTCTAAGGAGTCTGAGATATTTTTTAAATATTATAATCGACCGATTGTAGACCAGTGTGATTTTGCCCGAAATAATTTAGGATTAAATTAATTAGTTATTCGTTCATATTCAAGTTTTTTATCAATGTAAGTATGTAACTTTATTTGCTTAGCATATACCTACAAAAAAAGATATATATATAATAATAATAAATAAATAAAATAAAATACAACAAAATTGTGTATTTTACTTTATTTCTTAGGTTCATATATTATACATATAGGTTTTTTAAATACCTATATATAAAACCACCGTAAGTCGCAATATTACTTTAAACAACTACAGGGTGTTCTATTAGGAACGGACCAGGAAGTATAATTTAAGATTAAACGACTTACCTTTAAGGAAGTTCAATCGTAATTATACGACTGGTCCGTTCCGTATAGAACAAACCCACCCCTAATTTTATTTACCCATTACCCAATTACGCGATTTCCGGTTTTATTCGAAGCGTAATGGGTGGACCACGGTATGGGCTGTGAATATGCCGATTAATCTCTCTTTAAACTTAGTGTACTGTCGGCGCTTTGCAGCAACTACAGGTTGTTCTATACGGAACGGACCAGTCGTATAATTACGATTGAACTTCCTTACAGGTAAGTCGTTTAATCTTAAATTATCAAACAACGGTATAGTATAGTAGATTTTATTTTAATATATGACAAAATTTGCACGTATTATAAGTGAATACAATAAAGAGGCTTACCAAAAAATCTATACTAGTGTATTTATTCAAAAATTATAAATAACTTCTTATTCTTAAATCTTCAACACAAAAAATAATTACTAAAAAATTGTATGATACTAAATTTAAGGATATAAAAATTTCAAATACAAATATTCATAAAAAACAAACAAAAGCACTAAAAAACAGAGAAACACTTACAAAAAGAAACTACCAAACACGCATTTATATCACAATCACTCTACACAATAAAGATAAATGTTTAAAATGCTTAAATATTTAAAAAATCAAATAACATTGTTGATTGATTGTTTAGATCACTAAATATTTCTAAATTTTAAGCTAATAGAATAAAGTCGGGAACATAGACGAATGACAGAGAAAGCGGTGGGAGTTTTATTACTCAATTGGCGCAGTATACCGGGGTACCGTGCAAAAACCAGCGCCTCTCCAACATTGTACTCCGTACTAAACATTTACAGGGGGATTTGAAACAATATAACGCTTGCGCAGTTTGTCTCTATGCTACAGGGTGGCTTTTCAAATTATTGTATACCGGATGCTCATAGCCATCAATGCAATCGTTCTCCAATCAAGCTACATCTTATAATATGGTGTTTTGAATAATTTTTATCAAATTAAATTTTGACACCAAAAACCCATTCTACTCGTCAATAAAATACATAGTGTTAAATTTAAACTCTGCGCGCTGATAAGAATGAGTTATTTTGTGTCAACGCTCAATTTGCCTAAAAACACTCTATAAACACCAATTATTAAGGAAGCTTAATCAAAGAATTTTTTTTTATTAATGACTACTAACAACAATAAAAAGGAAGGTTGAATTTTTTTTTTATGAAATCTAAGGTTTAGAAGTTTGATTCTCATTGATATAGGGACATTTCTACATTCATTTTCTTGAGAGGATAATTTTCTAGTAAAAAAAAGACTGTTTGGCGAATATCCTGCAGTAAATTCCTTTTTATTGGGGCATAGAATACATAACTTAATTATTACAATGCTTTATACATAATAATGTTGCAAATATAGCTTATTTTTCTATCAACGGGGACTTTTTTCATTATTTTTTAATGAAAATATAAACTAATGGATTTGGTAAATTTTAGCTAGGTGTTGTAAAAATGTATTTAAATTAAACATTATTATATTATATTATATTAACTAGGTATTAATGTGTGTTTAAAAAATTGTAACGTAGGCTTTTTAAATTAAACTAAAGCTGCAATGTCGTTAATGGAATATTTCTGGCTGGTTATTTAATTATACAGACACCGGCATGATGATCTCCCATATTTTGCACCACCACTGTGCCCGAATCACTGAGAGAGCTTAGCGTAGTCGGTTGGTACCTCGCGGCTTGCCATTTTCTTGCCATCGTGCCTTCGTTATCAAAACATTTAATAAAAGTAGGTAACGAATCTGTGATTACGACGCAAAGAACTTTAGTTCCAGATCCTTTGTGGATACCTAAACACTAACCCCGAACTATTAACGAATTGAAAGCAGCAATGCACCAAGGAATTACAGAAATATCGCTTTTAAGTTACTGTAGGAGTGAAACTTTCAGAAATCTGCTTTGAATGTGTATCGAAAAAAATGGCCGCCACATGAACCCGTAAATTTCAAAAATTAATAAAAATAAATGGGATAGAATAGAGTTTCCGTAAAAAAAAAATTAAATAGCATTTACAATGGCGTTTTTAATGTGGTAGATCATTATGCCGGACCCTGTATATAAATATAGAGAAATAAACTATGTTTTTCCAAGCGCGGATTTGAGGGGAGGTAGCGTGGTAATTACCCCCCTGGAAGAAAGAATATGCACTTGTTGTTAATAATTAAAGGGAAAACAGGGTAATTACACCCCTCCCCCACCAAAATTTTAATAAAAAAAATATCGTCGAAAATAACCCCCCTCCCCCAGATTTTAATCTAGATCCGCGCTTGATTTCTAACTATTAAAATTTAAAACTAAACATTTAAAACTCTGTCCTGGTTCAAAGTTAGCCAGTTTTTAGGCCGAAGTATTTTTAACCACTCATCAAATAGCTTGGGGTTCCATTTGGGAAAGCGATGGCGCTTGGAAACATAGTCTTCGCACCCACGAACACAACATTGTTTTCTTTTCAATTTCTTAAGCGAAGGATCGCCCCCCATCCAAATGCTCAAAATACCGATTGACCATAATTTAGCAAAAAACACCATAAAAAACAAGATAAAAAGTAAAAAAATAACGCAAAACTGCATCCACAAACGAAAAATGTAAAATGGAATTACATCACCGTCATATTTTTATCTATTTTGCCAAGGGAAATGTCAGTCAAAATCAAAAACAAATGGTCAAAATATACCAAGAGTAGCGGATAATATATATTACGACAGCACAGAACTCTGTCCGTAATATTTTTATACCAGGTGTGACGGTCTGTAATCAGCGCCTCTCGAACTTTGTATTCCGAACTAATGTATACAGGGGATATGTAAAACAGTATTATGACGAGACCGGGGTGCTTTCCTTACTATAAATAATTAGTTTACTGTGGTCGGGAAGTAATAGTGCTAGGCAATATTTTGACTGTTTAATATAATAATACTTATTTTTAAATTTGACTTTGCTGTATCAATTTTGACATGTCAACAGTCAGCCTACAACATGAAACTAATACACATAAAAAAATACTACCTGGCACACCGAGGGGTGGCTCGAACCCTGATTTTTGTACACCAAAAGAAAATACCTAAGGTATAATACCTTCGGTATTTCCTGGTATTTCCAAGTATTTCCTCAAATTTCAATGGTACTTCCCAGTATTTCCCAAGCACTTCCCGGTATTTCCTAGTATATTTCCCAGTAAGTGTTTTTTTTAACTGTTGGAAATAAAGAACTATTTATTTATTTACTTAGTACTTCCCAAGTATTTCCTGGTATTTCCCCTAACCTGTACACCAAAAGAAAATACTGAGCCACCACTCGTGACACACTGCCTGGCACTATTACTTAAGGACACTCATCGTAAAGGCAAGCCTTATTGGAAGCCAAACCAATGTCAGGCTTTCTTGTTTCTGGTTATTGTTTTTGACATTTTTTCTCGGTTTCGCATTGGCGGTTCGGTTTTATTTTAAAGATGTTGTTTTACTTATTATTAGCATTAAAAACTTATGCTGAAAACTATCTTGAAACTGTATCATTATTAAATAGATCTTTAAACTGTGTTAAAACAACATTTTTAAGATAAGAACGAGCCGCCGATGTGAAACCGAGAAAAACATGTCAAAAATTATAACCCAAAAATAGAAAATCAAAGTCAGGCTTCGCTACCTGTAAAGCTTGCTTTACGATGAGTGACCTTACTATTACTGCCTGACAGTATCCTATAATAAGTCCCTAATAATCTGCTCACCTCATCACTAACTAACAGTTACCTTAGCACATAAAGACCAAATTATCTCAACCGATCCACCCCTTTCTTATAGTGTATAGGGTTCCAGTAACAGTAAAACTGAAGCATTTCCAACAGTTTGGACAGTCTTTAAACTGTCGAAAATGTAAATTCTGAACATGATGCCACAATGTGGATTGTGCAATAAGTAAGGAAATTGAAAAGCCTCTCAGAAGATGCTAGACGAACAACATTACCTGAAACATTATTAAATTATACTTATAACAAAAATAACTGTTTAAAATTTAACACAGTCCAACAACTACTTAATTTTTTGGTCCTTTTTTGTAAACCAATCTAATCTAAAAACATTTATATAGGTTATGTATGTATTATATAGGTTATGTTTATATTTTACATACTTACTTAAGATGAGTAACAAAATAATGGTGAAAATTAGCTTGTCTAACGAACTGTCACGATCAGCTGTTTAATAGTTGCCATAGGACAAACAAAGCGTTTTCCCATAAGCCACAATGTTAACATAAACGTAATTTTAAAAAAAAAGTGAAACGATTTAATTTACAATAAAGGTGCTGTTTTAAGTATTGACCCTTTTTGTACATGGGAAAAATGCGTTTTTCTTTAAAAAAATCAATTAAAGCCAGTAAATCTCAAATAAAAGGGACCATGTTTTGTTCAAAAAGTGAGGTTATGTTTTTATTGACTTTTTTTTTTAAACTTTTTTTGCAGTTTTTTACTCATTTTGAATCATTATTATGATTTTTTGTGTTTTTATAAATTGTGGCAGCTGGGGAGGTATTGATAATGTTAGTTTTAATAGAATTTTTTGTTTTAAGCTTTTATTTAGCATATTTGCTACAATTTTTTCTTAAATCAACTTAAAACTATACTTAAAATTCAAATTTATACAACAAATAAATAAATAGGTATAAACTAACACTATATTAATAAAATTTAATAACTTTATATAAATTGTATTGAAAATAAATATTTTTTTATACTTTTTTTAAATTTTTTTAAATTTGGTTCATTTTTAATTGACACGTTTAATTTATTGTATTCACTCAAGCCTTTTGAAAATATTGATTTTTGAACAACTAATTTTGATGTAGTGCTTAAATGAAAATCTTCTTTTGTCCGGGTATTGTAAGTATTTTGCGGGGACACAAATATTCACTTACTTGATGATAGAATATCAAACTATTCTACAGAATACTTACATTGTTTAAATCAATCAGGATATGTAAGTCAAATTAGTACCTAGACTCGTGTAATGGGAAACTCAAAAAGCTGATATTTTCCTGAAAAATATTATTAAAGCAATTAAAGCAAAGTCATATGTTATCAAAAGTCGGCTAACTGATCACTTTCCAGTGTTACTCATCTTACAATTTAAAGATAGTAAAAGTTCTTTGAATACTCATAAAATATCTAGAAAACAAAAAATCATTAATTATAATCAAATAACAAACTCTCTAAATAATTACAATTGGAGTGAAATTTTAACTAATGACGACCCTAATCTTTGTACTACAAACTTTATTAATAATTTAAACAGAATTATTACTGAAACAACTATTAATAAAACAGTAACATTCAATAAGAAAAAAGGATGGGTTCCACCAGGGATTATAAATTCAGTTAAAACCCGCGACAGGCTTAAAAAAGAAACTCTTAGATACCTCTTAAATATACAGCTTAAGGAGCAATTCAAAAATTATAGAAATTTTTTGACAACGCTAATTAAAAGAGCTAAGTACTCATTCTTTAAAAAAAAGTTAGAAAATAATTTAAATGATGTAAAAAAAGTATGGGAAATTGTGAGGGAAGCATCTAATGAAAAAACACAAAACCTCAAAAATAAGTTCTCTTTTTGAAAATAATAAGGAAATTACAGACACTAAAGAATTCTCAAAAATCTTTCTTGAATATTTTACAAATGTTGCTAAGAATCTGAGTAAAAAAATTAAAAAGAATAATTATACTTTTGATGAACCTAGAGTTACAATGTCCGCAAATTTCACTGATATTACAGAAAATAAATTAATAATACAAATAAACTCATTAAAAAATAGAGCGTGCGCACCAGATAATATATCTGCCCTAATTATAAAAGATAATCATAAAAGCCTAATAAAACCTTTACTTTGTGTAATATTCTTGTGATCAAAATAGGCATATATCCCAATATTCTAAAAAACGCTGTTGTAACCCCAGTATATAAAAAATAAAATAAAATAAAATTGAGGCTCAATGATTACCTAGAAACAAATAAAATGCTTTCAGATACCCAATTTGGATTTCGTAGCAAACTCAGACTTATGACTGAAAATATAGTTAATAATTTTAATACTGGTTACAAAACCGTGGGTATATTTATAGACCTTGCCAAAACCTTTGATACCGTGGCACACCCAGTATTATTAAATATACTGGAACAACTAGGTATAAGAAATATTGAACTCGAACTCTTTAAATCATATCTTGACAGTAGAAACAATTTTACTTGGTGTCCCGCAGGGCACGGATTTAGGATCAATACTTTTTACAAGCTTTTTTTTAACTTCACCTGTATGTATGTATGTATGTAATCAAATCTTGCAACTCATTTTTGAAGAACTTCCAAACATTCGATTGACTTGAAATTTCGCATAGCGTCTTAGTTCCGATTACAATACAATAATGTGGTTTCATCGGGTACCTACCTCCCCCCTAACGTGGGGGGCCGAGAGGGGGTAAAACTTTAGTTTGTCCGATTTCAACCAAAATTGGTATCTGGGGGTTTTTGAGGATGAGGATTACGAATTTTTGATCAGATTACAAAAATTCAATATGGCGGATTCAAAATGGACGATTTAATGTCAAGTTTTTCTGATTACTTTTAACTGACTTCCACGTATCCGATTAACTTTAAATTTCGCATAACGTTATAGTTCCGATGACAATCCAATAATGTGGTATCACTGACTGCCTACCTCCCCCCTAACGTGAAGGGGGGAGAGGGGGTAAAATTTTAGTTTGTATTTTGTTTAGTATCAAATCGTTGGACGGCCTTCTCATCGAAGACTTAGATATTTCAAAATTGACAGGAAAAAATCCCTGCAATATCGATGCGCTAGCTGAAATGAATAGACTTAGACAAATCTAAAAATTAAAAAATCCTAATATTAAATACGCCCATCGCTTTTATTATTATGATATCAGGATACTCAAAAAATTATTTTATGCTTTTTAGTCCATTTTATAAAAGCTTGTCTTCAAAAAGTTTTTTTTTCTAAATTTATTTCTATATAGATTAATCTACTACTACTACTATGTCGGTTTAGAACGTTTTTCTACGTTGTCCGACGCCTATTCTCCACCTCCTTCGATCCCGACAATCATCATCTGTCAGATTCTTTTGACTCATTGATCTTTGGATTGACTGTTGCCGTTCTAGTTTAGGACGCCCTCTTTTTTCTGCGCCCTATTGGTTGCCATTCTAGGACCTGCTTTGGTAATCTTTCGTCGTTCATCCGTTGTACATGGCCGTACCATATCAGTTGCCTTTTAGTGATGTCATCCGTTATGCTTCCCTCGATTCCCATTTTTTCTTTTATGATCTCATTTCTTATGTGATCTATTCTAGATATTCTCATTGATCTTCTTATTGCATCCATTTCGACAGTTTCCATTTTTGTTTTGTATATTTCTGTTACGCGACAAGTCTCTATTCCATACAACAGCGTGCTTTTGACCATTGTTTCATATATGTTAAATTTTACATTCTTTTTTATCTCTCTGCTCCATAAAATACTATTAAGACATCCAATAACTTTTTTTGCTTTTACTATTCTAATCACTTAACAAAAATTTTACCAAAAAGAAACGGATTGACTTTCAATTTAAACAAAAATGTATTTTATTCCATTTTCTATGAATAACAGTCAAAATATTGCATTAGCTATCAAAATACATGACTTTGATTGCTTAAAAAGAAATATAAATAACTGCAGTTGCGAGACTGCATTACATCCGTAAACACATAAAATACCTTGGGGTCTACATAGACAGTAACTTATATAAAACTTATATACAACATCCACATAGATTACATAACCAAAAAAATAAGAAAAACAATCTATAAATTTTATCAATTACGTGAGATTATGACAAAAACACTATTAAAAATATTAAATTATGGAATTATAGTTTGGGGCAGTGCCTGTTGTACAACACTAACAGATTTAATAACAACTCAAAAATACGTTTTAAAGATCATAAACAAGAAGCCCAAAAGATTTCCAACTAGCAACTTATTTAGTGAGACACAATTACATACAATCCGACAAATCTACATTCATAATATACTTAAATATATGAAAAAAAATATGTACAACTCCCGCAACATAATTTAAAAACCAGATCTGTTTTAAATAATCACTTTATGTGGAAAGAGTTGATTTTGCTGCCTGTCAACGACATATATCATTTGTGGGTCCTAAATTGTATAATCTAATTCCAAATAGCCTAAAATTAAGAAATATTAGTATTATAAAAATTTCTGATTCGATCAGAAGTAACAATGAGATCCTTGAAAACAAATTACCATGTTCCTAAAGTAAACTGTATGGTATTAGGAGTGTGGTACCTACATTTTGGTACAAAAAAATAAAAAGAAATGTTTTGTGTAAAAATTAATTTTATTCTTGTTTCAGTTTTATTCGTTTTAGCCGCCCAGCAATATAGATAGGGTGTATATTTTCATGTATAAATGATTTTAGTTCAGTTTATCTTGTTTTAGGCATCAAGTAATATAGATAGGTATAGGTACTTTTTAAGAAAATAAGTTAAAATTAAAAGTGATCTTGTAAATTATTGCATATATTTAACGGAAGACCAAACTCCCGACAAGCTACATGTGGCTCAGGGAGTCTGACCTCAGCTTAAAATTTAAAAACTGTATTAATATTGTACCTGAAAGAAAATAAATATATACTAATTTGGCATTAAATTTTGACCTTAAAGTATCACCCTGATTTAAATGAACTAGGTATTAGCTCAAAGAAGGGAGAAGAAAGTGTAAAAGTGCTCTAAGAGCTGACTTAACAGAGCAGAAATTGAAATATTTAAAAGTTTTTTTGTCAGGTTTGTTATGGGTAAATATGTAACTGCCATTTTGGCAACATTTTCTATTAGGATGTTTTGTTGTGCTCGAGTTTTGCAGAAGTGTAATATAGAGAGTCAATGCATAGAGTTGTGTTAAACTGTAAGAAATATTTTACTATTCTAGGCAAGCAACTTTCAAAACTAGAATACAACAAGGATTATTGTTTCAAAACAGTTGAAAAATTAATAAAATTTTCGTTGAAAAAAGGGCCCAAAGAAGAAAGAAAAGGAAAATGATATAAGGTTAAAGTGAATGGTAATCAGCTGAACCAAATTTGTACACCATCCTACAGAACTCTTAAATAAATTCTTGGTCCTATAGTGTATTGTAGCGTCCTGTATAGTGTCCAGCTCCTGTATAGTCAAAGTTTCTTTTTCTTTAATAAATATTTCTTTTACAGACCTCAAAACAGAATAAACTGGTGAGTTTGATAATCTCCCTAACTCAAACCTCTTTTTATCTTAAACTATTTTGGTGCAAATTTTCCTTTATTTTTATTTAACTTGTCCACCATAAAATTTCTACAACATCCAACAGTCCTGTCAAGTCCTACTACAAGTCCATATATTATAATCTATAATCTTTGACAAGTCCAATTGTGAAATTTCTACAGTTCTGTTGCTTACTACCAAAAAAAAATTTATGGCATCAAAAAATAGATGACATAAAAAAGTCAACTTTGTTGACTTTGATGACAACAAAAAAAAAACCAAAATTTCTCTGTCTCAAAAAAACCTGATGTCCTGATGAGTCATGTCATGTCCCATTATTGTAAAGTAGAGTACAATTGTACTTGCATATACTTTTAGATACATAATTGATTGAATATTGTTACAAAAAAACAGTAATAAAAGTAATAGTAGTAATACAGCAGCCATGTCCTCTCTGGCCCTGTTGTAAAATTTGAACAGTACTGTTGTAAGCTGATGAACCTTGGGTTTGACTGTACTTAAGCCCTATCACATATAGTGATGTACGGTGTGTAAGGCCCATGACAAGGAAAAACCGTATATTGATTTTGAAGAATATTCGCTGCCACAATTCCCAACAGCAACAAAACTTGGCATAATAATCAGTGGCGCACCCAGAAATATATCTTGGGGGACCCGAGACCTTTGGGGGCCCGATAGCTTTAAAAGGGGCCCCGAGGCCTCATGATGTCGTATTTTGTGCTTTTCTTGTTTATTCATGAAATATGTGGAAAATATCTAAAAAAATACTCTGCCAATATATGGGCCCCTAAGCTCACACTAGGTACTATAGTTATAGTGTACGTGTGAGCTAATATAACTAAAAACTGAAATATGTTTTATTCAACACCACACATTTTTGAAATCCACTCCCACCCTTAAAAAAACAAAAACTAAAATGTATTTTGTTAAACTCCGGACTCAATTACTTTTCGTTTGATTTCACACACGCCATATTTTCACTTAAACTCTAATTTTTGAAATATACCCCGACCCTTTTTTTAAAATAAATTAAAATGTATTTTGTTTAACTCCAGACTCAATTATCTTTCGTTTGATATCACACACGCCATATTTTCACATAAACTCTAATTTCTGAAATCTATCCCCACCCTTTTATTTGGTTTGTGTTCGGTGGATTTTGTTCATTTTTAAATGGGACCATCTCGACCCAAGACCCAGCCTAGGTACCAAATTTCATTGAAATCGGCCAAGCGGTTTTTGAGTTATGCGCGTTGGTCGTTACAGACATACATACAGACATACATACAGACAGACAGACAGACAGACAGACAGACAGACAGACAGACAGACAGACAGACAGACAGACAGACAGACAGACAGACAGACAGACAGACAGACAGACAGACAGACAGACAGACAGACAGACAGACAGACAGACAGACAGACAGACAGACAGACAGACAGACAGACAGACAGACAGACAGACAGACAGACAGACAGACAGACAGACAGACAGACAGACAGACAGACAGACAGACAGACAGACAGACAGACAGACAGACAGACAGACAGACAGACAGACAGACAGACAGACAGACAGACAGACAGACAGACAGACAGACAGACAGACAGACAGACAGACAGACAGACAGACAGACAGACAGACAGACAGACAGACAGACAGACAGACAGACAGACAGACAGACAGACAGACAGAC
>OY755040.1:80682040-80802040 GCA_963576565.1 Aspidapion aeneum
AAACGGACCACTGCCAACATGAAAAGTAGGAGAAAAATAATCATAAGTTTAGGATTGAAACCATCAACTGCAGAATCAATTATTGGAAATCGAAGCGTGCATCAAACTACAGAATATTCGTACACTCAACCAATTCCCATACAAGTAAAGCCATACTAAGTGTAGAATTTAGTTGCATTTTAGTTATATTTTTAGTCAAAAGTTTTTCTTTGTTCTTTATATATGCTTTCTGTTAATGGCGCACCGTTAGTTTAGTTTTAGGTTAATTTAGAATTACTTATTTTCTATCTTTTAGTTTACTTTTTCCGCATTTTTCTCGTTCAAGGTAAATGGAAGTTTTCATTTATTTTGAATACATTTTCTCTGTAAATAAACGCGTTATGGATTTAAATATCCCGCGTAAACAGTTGAGAAAGCTCACGCATGCGTGCAGTAGCGAAAAGCCGCGCATTGCCTGAAACTCGGCACTCCGCAAGACTTCGCATCCGCCATTGCGCAAAGCCGTGTTAAAACCCGCAAAATCCGCGCCATTACGGCAATTTACCATTAATTAAATCATTTTACCGCTGTAAATAGTGAACATTTAGTTATAGGCTTAAATTAGAGACATTGATGTGTTCCAGCAACGACCTACAAGGGCCCTTGAAAGAGAATTGAAGAGAAAAACAGGTGAGTGGACTCAACTGCACGCCGACATTTTTATATTTGGGATCTTTGTGACTTTGTCACTGGTCCATTCGAATCAGCACCTTACAATCTACCAATTTTACATGGCCACTTCGGCCGGATATTGTTGCATGGCCTCTTAGGCCCAACGCGTTTTATTCAAAATAGTGTAAATTTCCTCATAACCCTTGTTATTTTAGGTTAATTTGCAATTTAATGTTTGTCAAACGTGATCCACATTAAATATTCCCATATATAAAAACCATTATTTGCAAGGTGTGCAAAAAACCTTATTTCATTTCTTATCAGTAAAAGAAATAAATTCAAGGTCACTCGATACGCAAATTTCTTTTCATCAACCTTTTGTTTTCATCTTATCAATTTCATCATATTTCATCTTTTTCAAGGTCACCCGATGCGCTAAAATTTGCTTATCTCTTTACTTTGTCTCAGAATAAATAAAACATATAGACGTGCCGCTATTTGTTGCCATCCATTTAATTTATTATTTTAAATTAACTACGCTTATTTAAGATGTCTTCAAACGAAAATAAATTAAAACAATATAAGGCCATGCGCCAAATGTACGTCTATCAAATAGTTAATCTTAAAACATTTGCTCAAACTGCTCATACAAGTGAGCAGGCAAAACTTCAATTTGAAATGTGTTATTCAAGCTTTAATGAGATAAAGAGACAGTTCAATCAGTATCACGTCAACATAATTACCTTAGCAAGCGTTATGGATGGTGAGGACCTTGAGGACGAGGAACGAATCCGCAAGGACTGAAAATGATGCGTCGCAAGTGTATGCTCTGCACAGCATTGTATGCCCTGATCAGCAGGCCACCGCACCTTTGCCTCAACACCCTGCCAAGCCTTCTGCTAAGTTAAACCCGCTTAAAATCCCCAAATTTTCGGGGGATATAAAACAGTTCCGCCATTTTTACGAGATTTTTTCTTTAGTCGTTGACCAAGACGACGACCGCACAGATGTAGAAAAATACTCGCACCTCATGGAGGCCCTAGAAGGGCCCGCAAAAACCGTGGTTCAAAGTATATCCGCGTCTGCGCAGCACTATAGAGCCGCTCTAGATGCGCTCCTAGAGAGATATGATCGACCCCGTCTTATCGCGTTCGCTCACTTGCAAGCTCTAGATAACGCACCCGTAGTTACAAACTCAAATAACTTAAACATTTTACGCTTATGGATATTTTTAATGAAAATATCACCGCTCTCGTAAGTATGCAATTGCCCATTCATAACTGCGATTTTTTGTTATTTTACATGCTTTCAAAACATTTAAATGACGACCTGTTAACTAAATTCGAGATTCAAAACACGCAACCTCAGGATAAGTCATTTCCAAAATATGATGATTTAAAGAATTTCATTTTAAATCACTGCCACGCTCTTGAAACGGTAGAATTTTCAACCTCGTTAAAAAATTCGAAGCCTTCTAGCAGTTCTTATTCTAAGCCTGAATTTAAAAATAAAAATATTTACCAAAACAAACCTCGTCAAAGTCAAGGCGATACGTTTTTTTGCAATGTTAAGAAAAACAGTACACAAACAGCCGGTATCTGCTGCCGATCAACCGATCACAACATTTACAGGTGTCCTTTATTTCAATCTAAACCCCCCCAAGATCGCTTAAATTTCGTTTACGCTAAAAGACTATGTTTAAATTGCATTTCAGATAAACATCTGCTAGAGAGCTGCCGCTCTCAAACATCATGTAGATCATGCCATTTTAGGCATCATTCGCTTTTATGTACTCGCGATAATAATAGTTATAATAATAGTAATAGTTTTAACCCCGCTTTTAGTGCCCCTGCGCACACCGCTTTTCCTATGCAAAATATACATTATACCAATCAGGCACCCGCTAGTTTTTCGCAAAACTATACCGCAGTAGAAAATAATAATGCTCAATCTCAATACTTACCGCAGCAATCGCACGCCACTGGCAACTTCCTTGCTACGTCGGCCCCGCACACAGTGGGAATGCCACAGCTTACCACTAGTTCACCGCAGAGCTTTTCCCCACAAATAAATAAAAATTATTCAACGCAGTACAGTGGCGCACCGTCACAAATGCAACACGCTCAATATAATTGTTCGCTTATGTCCTCACCGCAACAAAATCAAGTTGCACCGCCGCAACAAATGCAAGTTGCACCGCCGCAACAAATGCAAGTTGCTTCCCCGCAAAATCCACAAAATCCCGCGCAACCAAATTTTTGTGGAATCGCCGCGTCTACCTCTAATGTTCTTCTGTCAACTGCTATTGTGGAAATCCAAGATAGGTTTGGAAGCTACCACAAGGCTCGTGCAATCATTGATAGCGGTTTAGAAATGAACTATATATCGCAAAACTGTTGTAAAAGGTTACAACTACCGCATTTTCAATCTTCTTTAGCCATTCAAGGTTTAAATTAAATGCAAGACACCTCTGCGCAAGGTGGAGTTTCTTGTTGCATTAAACCCGCTGGGGCACCAGGCCCTATACTAAGTCTGGATGCATACATTTTACCGAAATTATGCCCAGATATGCCGCCTAGAAAATTAGAACCCTCGCGTTGGCGCCATATTGTCAACTTAGACCACGCTGATCCTAATTACTTTATTCCAGGCCCAGTAGACCTGCTACTTGGCGCCGAAATATTCGCACAGATTATACTCGACGGCCGTGTTTCTGGCGAAACAGATCAACCGGTCGCAGTAAATTCTATTTTTGTATATCTCTTGTTAGGCGAATGCTCTAGCAAGAACTCCATAAAAAATACCGCAACCTCTTTATTTTGTTCAACACAAATCCCGCTCTTATCAGATCTAAATCAACTCACTCGCTTTTGGGAAATAGAGGAGATTCCCAAGAAAAATTTCATTTCACCAGAAAATGAATTATGCGAAAAAATATTTATGGATAGCCACAAACGCGACGCCACTGGTCGCTTCATAGTGGAGCTTCCATTCAAAAATAATATCACACCGATATTTGATATCACGCAGTCACGCTCGCTCGCAACAAAACGTTTTTTATCACTAGAAAACCGTTTACACGCGAATAAAGATTTGAAACTCGAATATTCAAAAATAATTCAAGATTATTTAAAGAATTGGTTCCTTAAGCCTGTTCCAGAATATTTAAAATTTCAAAACGGTTTTATTATACCGCATCACGCTGTTGTTAAACCAGGAAAAGTTCGAATAGTCCTGGACGGTAGTTTTAAAATTAAATTAGGCTACCCCTCGCTAAATGATACGCTCCTGACCGGTCAAAAATTTCAAAAGGACATTGGTCAAATTCTCTTAAATTTTTGCCTTGGTAAAATTACGTTTACGTGCGACATTCACTCCATGTTCACAATGATAAAGGTAGCTGAACAGCATCAAACCTTTCAAAGAATATTGTGGAGACACTCTCGCGACGAACAAATCCAAGAATACATGTTTAAAAGAGTCATTTTTGGGTTGTCTAGTTCTCCATTTCTCGCTAATGGAACCATACTTCAACTAGCTCACGTTGAACGCGAAAAATACCCGCTCGGCTCACAAATTTTAGAGCAATCAGTTTATATAGATGACTGTTGCTGTAGCTTTAATTCCCTTAGAAGCTAAAACTGCTCGCGATCAGCTAGTTTCCATCTTAAAAATGGGTGGTTTCGAGTTAGGTAAATGGTCTAGTAACACAAAAGAGTTACTTTCTGATATCCCAGAAGGTCAATTACAAACTAAATTAGTAAGCTTCGACTCAGAATCGCATATACTAAAAATCCTGGGACTGCAATGGTTCCCACAGGATGACATGTTTTGCTTCACAGTCAGCCCTATTAATTGTAAATGTACCAAACGCAATATTTTAAGTCAGATTTCGCGTCTTTATGACCCTCTCGGTTTTCTTAGTCCTGTAACATTGTTCGCAAAATCCTTTATTCAAACTTTACATACGCTGGGATTAAATTGGGATGACGAGGCGCCACTGGAAATATGCGAAAGGTGATCTCAACTAAAAACCGAGCTTTTGTTACTCGAAAAAGTTAGAATACCGCGCCTTATTTGCCTAAATAATAATTCCGATATCGAACTGCATGCTTTACGCCTCGGCTGTTTATTTTCGGATTTCCGATAATGAAAAATGCCAAATATTTTTTGTCATTGCTAAATCTCGCGTTAGTCCCTTAAAAAACTTATCAATACCCAAGTTGGAATTGACCGCTTGCGTTTTGTTATGCGATTTAGTTTCTTATGTTCTAAATACATTTAAAAATAAAATTAATTTTTCAAAAATTTACGCTTGGACTGACTCTTCCATTGCCTTGCACTGGATAAAAAGGCCCGCATATAAATGGAAGACATTCGTAGCGAACCGCGTAGCTCGAATCCAGGAAAGCCTAACGCCGGAATCATGGCATCACATCGATTCACGCCACAACCCTAGCGATAGCGCTTCAAGGGGGCAGCTACCCTCTGAATTTTTAGAAAACGACCTGTGGTTTGGAGGCCCTCACTGGCTTACGTTACCTACCAGTCAGTGGCCTGAAACAAAATTCAAATTTGATTCTACCCCTCACGAGGTATGCCGGAGGAGAAAAATACATGTTTTGCCTATCCAGAAAACGATCTTTTTGAAAATCTTTTAAATTTTTATTCCTCGTTTTCTAAAATACAAAGAATTATCGCATATTATTTAAGATTTCAATATAACTGAAAAATGAGTAACCGCGATACTTGAAGACTCAATATTTCCCCCTCTTGCTTAGAATTAAAAGCAGCAACATTATTTTTAGTACGCTACGAACAAACGAAATAATTTTCGGAAATAATTGAAAGACTTAAAAATAAAAAATCGATTCCAAAAACTTTATTATTTATAACTAAAAATTAGGTATTTTTATCGACTTTAAGGATAATTTATTACGCGTTGGAGGTCGTATTGAAAAATCAAATTTAACGTACGATCAAAAGCATCCCGAATTATTACCTTGTAAATCACGCTTAACAACCCTTATTATAGAATATTTTCATAAAGTATTTTTGCACCCAGGGGTTCAAACTTTACATTTCTTATTAATCCAACATTTTTGGATTTTATCTCCTAAACGTGCCATAAATCACGTAGTTTCAAAATGTGTAAAATGCTGGCGTTTAACTCCAAAACCGTATCAACCTGCTATGGGTTCTTTACCGCGCTTGCGCATTTCACAACTTCGTAGTTTTTCGGTCGTAGCTGTCGATCACGCAGGGCCGTTTGAAACACGCGCTATGAAAATCCGCTCTTCCAAGACATTTAAGTCTTATGTAGTAGTTTTTTGTTGTTTTGCGACCAAAGCACTGCACTTAGAGCTTTCTGGAGACTTGTCTAGTGAAGCTTTTCTTGCCGCTTTTCGTCGTTTAATTGCGCGAAGAGGTCCGGTTAGTAAATGCTTATCAGATAACGGAACGGCATTCGTTGGTTCAAACCGTATGATCCAAGATATGCTAAAAAACGCTGCCGATTCTCTATCCATAGAGTGGCATTTTCAACCCCCTTCTGCCCCTCATTTTTCTGGTTTGGTAGAAGCGGGAGTCAAGTCCGTCAAAACGCATTTAAAAAGAGTCATAGGAGATCAAATTTTAAGTTTCGAAGAATTCTATACCGTTCTTGTACAAATTGAAGGCTTACTAAACAGCCGTCCGCTTACTCCTATGAGTATAGATCCGAACGATTTTTCTGTTCTCACTCCGGGACATTTTTTAACTTTAGAGAATATATCCGCGTTGCCTGACCCAGATTTGTCCCATTTAAAGTTAAATCGACTTAGCAGATGGCAGTTGCTGCAGAGGCTGCATCATGACTTCTGGTCAAGATGGCATACAGAGTACTTGCATACACTTCAGCAAAAGACGAAATGGCTGGAACCCAATTTGTCTTTGCCAGAAATTGGTACTTTATGCATTGTCAAGCAAGATAATGTGCCCCCTTCTAAATGGATTCTTTCTCGAATCATAGATCTTCACCCAGGTGATTATAATGATGTCCGCGTTGCAACTATACGTACCGCGGATGGCAGCAAAATGAAACGGCCTTTGGTAAAGTTATGTCCTTTACCAAATATTGAAGTTTCTCAATAAAAGGTCAAAATTGCCCTTTTAGGGGGCCGGAATGATAACGGCTCACCGTTAGTTTAGTTTTAGGTTAATTTAGAATTACTTATTTTCTATCTTTTAGTTTACTTTTTCCGGATTTTTCTCGTTCAAGGTAAATGAGGAAGTTTTCATTTATTTTGAATACATTTTCTCTGTAAATAAACGCGTTATGGATTTAAATATCCCGCGTAAACAGTTGAGAAAGCTCACGCATGCGCGCAGTAGCGAAAAGCCGTGCATTGCCCGAAACTCGGCACTCCGCAAGACTTCGCATCCGCCATTGCGCAAAGCCGTGTTAAAACCCGCAAAATCCGCGCCATTACGGCAATTTACCATTAATTAAATCATTTTACCGCTGTAAATAGTGAACTTTTAGTTATAGGCTTAAATTAGAGACATTGATGTGTTCCAGCGACGACCTACAAGGGCCCTTGAAAGAGAATTGAAGAGAAAAACAGGTGAGTGGACTCAACTGCACGCCGACATTTTTATATTTGGGATCTTTGTGACTTTGTCACTGGTCCATTCGAATCAGCACCTTACAATCTACCAAACTTTTACACTTTCTATAAGATTCATACATTTTGACACCATTTTTGTAAAATATTTTTACATTAATAAAGTTGTTTTTGAACTTGAACTTAAAAATACACATTGAACCACTGCTTAAACTCGGCACGAGGGTGCTCAGATGTTAAGTTTTCTCCCCACTAGCTAGCCCTACATAACCCTTCAATCCGTTTGAGTTAGATATTAACTTTGTTTAACTATGATTGTTCATTCCGGGTTATTATTTATTTAAAAAATAATTTATTTTGTTTAATTTTATTTTTTAAGCATTTTTTTGTTTTTACTATATTTTTAAATACGGCCTTTTGAATTAATTAGGCCATAATTGGGCCTCCTATAAGTTACTCTAATCAATCATAATTAAATGGTTAATTAGTTGTTAAAATAATTATAATTAAGAATAAAATCTTAAATCCATTTTTCTACTTTTAAATTAAAATAAAAATACACCAGTGAAACTCCCTTAGCGCCTCTCTAAAAGTTGAAACTGGACATATATGCGCGAAGTCGTTTGTGAATTCAACAATGAACTTGTTGCTTTCGTACCTCCGGCGAGACTCTCACGATCAACCCGAACAGTTTAAAAATAAAACCAAGCAATGCATTTTATTTGATAAGAAATACGTGAGAAGGAATTCCGCCCACACGTTTTTCGGCTATGATCAATATTAATATATTTAATATTAAAACCAAAGACACAATAAAATTTTCACTTTTGTTTATTAATGCGATTACGCTCAATATTACTGGAATAGAAGCTGGACACATGGATTCGACCCTTTGGAAGGCCTTCCAAGTTCTGGAATGAAGACAGCACAGCAGTAAGTGATTATATTTTTTTTAGTGTCGAAATTTGCTTATAAAATTATATTAACAATAATAATTTCTTAGTGCATAATTTTAGTGCCAAGTTTTGAGCGGAGCTGGTTTTGGTAATCATATATTTTTATTTAGGGAAATTTCTACCCTTTCAGCTTGATATTATCGGCCAACTTAAATGCTTGTAAAATTAAAATAAACATAATCCATAATAATTCTAAAAAAATAAAATAAAATATAAAATTCTAATTTCGATTTACAGTCCGCTATGCAAACCAATTTTAACTGGGCGAGAAGTAGACATTTTTGGTCCTTCGAGCCGGATGATTTAGTTTTTTTTCCTTTTATAAAATAGAATTAAAAATTTGCGAAAAATAAAATAATAATTTTTGCAGTTTTTTAATTCGTGAAATCATTGACCTTGTTAAAATAAAATCCTTTAAAGCTGCATTAAAACGAATTTGTAGGTGTGTGAGTATTCTAAAAATATCTTTGCGATAAAAGAAAAAAAGTCTGTGTACCATACGAATTGGGTAGGTCAGTTTTTTTCGCTAGTTGGTTATTCTTGATTAAAAATTAAAATAGCACAATATTTTGTTTTTTTTTCTTAATTTTTTAATAATAAAAAATGGCAAACGCAGAAAAAATTAAAAAACGTAAAGTTTAGCGCGATATCGAATATGATAAGCTTGAAGATATTTTTAACACAGCTACAGAAGCAAAAACTGATGCTTCATAAAAGGGAATTTTTGAGGTCGTAATTGAAGATATTGAGTTGATCCATGAGGAGTTCGTAAAACATCACACTGCGTTAATAAATGACGTTTTCTCCGATGTGTAGGAGGTCAGGTCAGCTACTAAAAAAGTGCTTGATTTTAATAAAAAATACGCAGAAATTAAATCAATTTTTAATATAATTTTTTCAAATGGGGTTAACACAGCAACTCAGCAGAGGCTCTCTATAGGGGCGATTTCCCCTCAGCAACTGCCAGCGGGGGCAAGTAACTCTCATATAAGGTTAGAAGAAATTAAATTAATAACTTTTGAGGGTGACATAAGAAGCTTTCCGTCTTTTTACGAGTTGTTTGAAAACTTAGTGAATAAAAATCCAGCGTTGTCAAATATGGCTAAATTTACGCATTTGGTTAATCACTTACAGGGTCCCCCATTTGAAATGGTAACAACGTTGCCACTTTGCGGAGCAAATTACGCAATCCCTTATGACAAATTGGTCAAGCGATACTTAAATAAACGCCTCTTGGCAAATGAATATTGGAGTTCCATAGAAAATTCACAAAAAATTGATTCTGAGGACCCCAATGCCTTAAGGAACTTGCTCGATACATTTTCTAAAAATCTAGAAGCCTTGAGAGGAATGCAAATTGACGTAGATGGCTGGGATTACATTTTTATGCAAATGCTTTTAAAAAGGGTAAACACTGACTTAATAATGCGTTTTGAAATTTTTCATGGCAAATGTAGCGAAATACCTCAATATCAGGTAGTTTATGATTTTTTTGATAAGCGGTGTGAAGCGCTTTTTTCTACTCAATGCTCATTGCCTGGTTTAAGTAATCAAAACTCTCATAATTCATTTGAATATAAAAATAAGTCTCCTAGATTTAGAAACAATCCAGCAAACAATAACTTGCAAAAATCCATGCTTAGTAAAAATAATAATAACGGCAATAGCGCGGATTTATTTTGTTTTTGTTGCAATAGCAACCGTCATTTAATTATATCATGTCCTGATTTTAAAAGTAAAAATCCTAAGGAAAGATTTAATTTGGCGAAAAGTAAATCTTTATGCATTCTATGCCTAAGCAATTTACATAAGACATCTTTTTGTAAGTCACAAATTACATGTGAATGTCAAAAACGTCACCACAGTTTATTGCACTTTACAAATAATAATAATGGCAACACTGGCGAACAAAATGAGCACGTTCATTTGGGTTTTTCGCATTAACTTCAAGTAGTAGACTTGGAATAGGCTCGTATTTCATTCATAAATTCATTTTTGTTTTGGAACGGTATGCAAAACAAAATTTAGTGAGTGGGAAAGAGATACAAAACGTGTTTTGTTTTGGTTTTATTCTGATGTGGCAACGCCGGGTTGTTGCTTTACTACGTATGTTTGAGATAGGTGCGGTTTAATCGTAGATGTAGGCAGTGGCGGAGTAAAATAAACATAAAATTGTGACTTTTAACATAGGTTAAGTCCATAAATAATATAATTAACACAATTTTCTTCTTCGTTACGTCTTTTATAGACAAATTATATTAAAAAAAACATTTGGCGCCGTACAAATCGGCTTCCGATTATACTTTTTTGATAAAATATTTAAAAAACACAGAATATTCAAAAATGTTGTAGTCAGTAGTAGACCTGACTCCATTAAGTCCAGCGTTGAAATATATTCTGAGAATTTTTAGGTTTTAAGAATTTTTTAAAAAATTTATCATTTGGTTTTAAGAATTTTTTAAAAATTTGAATTTTTTAAAATTTGAAGGTGTTATCCCAAAATATTTATTTGCAAAACAACTATTTGCACCGAAGAAATAAACCGATGGGTTGATCAATATGTTAATACTGTTAAGGACCAATAGGAACCAGGACCTAGTAGGACTTATGGCAGCTAGGAACTTTAAGAACTCAGCAGGAATATAAAAATTGTAGTAAGGTTTGGTTAGGTATTTTTTAAACCTGAACAGGACCAATAAGGACTGACAGGACCTATACATATATTTTTGTTGTTGATTATGATATTTGTGACTGGTGAACTTTGGCATCTTCAAAAATCAAAATTAGAATTGTGACAATAACTTATATAAAAATATTAAAATACAGGGTGTAATTTTAATGATGCACCAAACTTTAAGGCGTGGTAGGGAAGGTCAAAAGAAGAATATTTTTCCTATTCCACTTTGCATTAAACCTCTTTAGTTTTAAGATACTGGCTGTCAAAGTTAAGGATTTTTTTCGATTTTTTAACTTCCTTGAAAATTGCAATAGAAAATCAAAATTTTTTGGAGTTATGTGCTATAATAGAAGTAACAATTATGTGATAAAATTATTTAAACAAAAAAATCTGTTTTTTTTAATTAAAAAAAATCTTTTTAAATTTGGTACTATTATCACAATTTTTTATAATTATTAAGAAGCCTGTAGATGTTTACAGAAGCCTATCTCAAAATTGTTTTGTAAATTTAATAGCTCAAAAAAAAATAATTCTTACAAAAATTTACAAATTTATACCTATTGCAAAGGTTATTTGGCCACACTGTATCTCTTTACTTTGTAATTTTTTAGAAAAAAGGAATAGAAATTTTTTTGATCACAATGAACTAAAAAATTATTTGACGATTTCAAATTTGTTATTTTTAAAAGTCCCAGTTTTACCTCACTCTTCTTGAAGAGAGAACTTGACAAATGCTTTAACTTGGAAACTAAAAACTTTTGACCACTAATTATTTGAACTTTTTCTCCAGTTTTAACCTTCCGCATCAACCCTTAAAGTTTGGTGCATCATTTAAATTACACACTGTATACTTGGTCATCTAAATTCATTGTTTTGATCCTTTTTTTAGTCGAAAAGTTAAAATTTAGTACCCTTTTTGACATTATTGACAATCTTATAGTTAAAACGTCCGACAAGGAAGTCAAAAGGCCACTAAATAAGTAAGGTATCTTACTTTAAAAACAAATAAATAGTGAAGATAAAATTTTAACGACAGATGAGATTACGAAATAAAACCGCTACAAATAACTGGTAAAAATGCCAGGTTGGTTGGGTTAGGTTAAGTTTTAAAAAATTATTTTTTTTTAAATTCAAAATCCCAACTCTCTTAGGAACTATGGCAGCGTCAAAAATTCTTTACACTGTTAAAAATAAACAGAACTGTTTTGAACAGCAGATCGGAAAAATATATTTTTCAAATAGTCAGAGTTAAAAAGTTGCTTGCGTGTGATAAATTTTGTTGTTCCACTACTTTTGAAAGACCCGTAGGTAGGTATAAAAAAGGCCTTTATTTTGAAAAATTGGATTTGTAAGAAATGTAGGTTCCTGTGGTTTGCTTGGGGTTTTTTAACTTATAAGATGTACCTAGATAGGTAGGCAAATTCCTTGAGCCAAAATATTTGTTTATTTTGTTGTATAAACGCATAACAAATTCTAAATTTTAATTGACGTCAGCCAATCTTGACCAATATTAAACGTACAATTTTTCAAAAAACAATAAATAAACAAGAAGCGTGTACCTAACTAATTTCTAGTTATCCCCTTTTATAACAAAATAAACTAAAGTACCTACCTATATGACAACATCTAGTTCAATTAATTTATCGTTTTATAAAATAATATTTTCACACAACCATTCACAAAACATGCACAAAACTAAACATCTACGCCAATGCATTAGGCAATATTTTGACATTTTAACTGACTGATGAATGATATTTCTTTATCTAAAAGTTTTTTACACACAGTACACTCCCGAACCAGTATATCGGTTAAGAAAATAGTTTTTGTCGTCTCTCTTAAAAAAAAAAACAGAAATTTGTCTTTAATTTGCCAAAAAACACAATAAAATCGCTGAAAAAATCGAAAGTTAACTAGCAACACTGGTTGTCCACACATGAATGAATGAAAATACGAGGGTTAGTTTCGTTTACCGGGACATTTTCGACAAAATCGAATAGCGCGCCTACGATGCTCTCCACAATTTTGGTTAATATATTAGATGCAAAAGGAGAATATCAAACTGTACGTGGGATTTTGGACACCGGTAGCTCTATTAGTTTTTTGAGGCTAAGTTGCGCAAATATGTTAGGTTTACCGCGCACTCAAAACTCTACTATAATTGAGGGCATAGGGGAAACTTCTTTAAACTCTAAGTGAAGAAGTGTCTACTAACACTGCGACCAGTGGACAAAATCTCTCCGGTTTTAAATGTGCAAGCTGTTATTTTACCCCGTATTTGCTCAAATATTCCTAGTAATAATGTTTCTATACAGAACTGGAGCCATATTAAAAATATTAAATTGGCAAATCCTACTTTTCATAAGCCGGGGTCTATACAACTTTTAATAGGGGCAGATCTTTTTACTCACATTATTCAAGATGGAAGTATTTGTGGGAACAATTATAATGAACCCACGCTTTTAAATACCATTTTTGGTTATATAACCCCAAATTTAATTTATTTTTAAGTCATATTACTTGCAAAACTTTAAATGAAAATATTGTTAAATTTTGGGAGTTAGAAAACATCCCTCAAAAGACATTTTTGTCGCCTGAAGAGGAGTTATGTGAACAAATTTTTCTTGACTCTTTCTCTCGAGATTCTAAAGGCCGCTACACTGTTTCGTTGCCCTTTAAGGAAAAAATTGAACCTACTTTTTCTGGCAGTAAATAATTAGCATTAAACAGATTTTTATCATTGAAACGCAAGTTGTTAAGGAATCCAGATCTCTATAAAAAATAT
The DNA here is from genome assembly GCA_963576565.1 of Aspidapion aeneum. Lineage (NCBI taxonomy): Eukaryota > Metazoa > Arthropoda > Insecta > Coleoptera > Brentidae > Aspidapion > Aspidapion aeneum. The sequence goes on from OY755040.1 coordinate 80,695,715, forward strand.
TCTGATTTTATAAGGGAGTTTTTGGAGTTGGATCACATGGAGATATTGCAAAATCTTGACGATAGCGATAAAAACTTTTATATTCCTCATTTATGCGTGGAAAAACCTGAAAGTGTAAGCACTAAGCTAAGGGTAGTTTTTAATGCGAGTGCTACCAGTCCAGGAAGCCCTTTGGCCCTTAACGAGACTTTGCTTGTAGGACCAAAGTTGCAAACTGACATTTCTGTCATTCTTTCAAACTTTCGCTTGCATAAAATAGCGTTTATAGCCGATATGTCTAAAATGTATAGACAAATTATCGATGCGCAGGCGCATCAGTGTTATTAGCGCATATTGTGGAGATTTGATCTTAACGATGCCATTATAGAGTGTCAGCTTAAGCGTGTTACGTATGGTTTAGCACCATCTAGCTATTTGTCTATAAGGGTCTTGCAACATTGAGCTAAATTTGAAGAACATAAATACCCCCTTGCGAGTAAAGTTCTTTTAAATGACATTTTCGTCGATGATATCTCGAGTGGGGGGGATAATTTAAGGGATGCAATAAAACTTAGAGATCAACTTATTTTATTACTTAAAAGTGGGGGGTTTGACTTGCATAAATGGGCTTCCAGTGACCCAAGATTTTTAAAGGGTTTGCCTGATGAGTCTGTAAATCCGAATGCGCTACAATTTGATTGCAATAATTTAACCAAAGTTTTGGGACTTCAGTGGCAGCCCAATTCTGACTATTTTACTTTTAATGTTACTCCTCAGGAACGAAATTGTACTAAACGTCAGATTTTTTCAGAACTAGCCACCTTTTTTGACCCATTAGGAATGGTTTCACCAATAAGTTTTTTCACAAAATGCCTTATTCAAAAACTTTGGACAAAAGGGTTAAATTGGGATGACCACGCCCCCGCGGAAATAAGTCAAGTTTGGTCTCGCTATAAAGCCGAATTGCCGCTCATAAAAGAATTTAAATTAATGCGCCACATAAATATTTTTTCTGGCAATGCTTTTTATGAAATTCACTCCTTTGCAGACGCAAGCACACTCGGTTACGCATCAGTTTGCTATTTAAGAGTTTACTATAAGAATGAAATTTCGGTCTATTTTTTATGTAGCAAAACAAGAGTAGCTCCTACTAAAAATATTTTGAGCATAGCTCGCTTGGAATTATCAGCGGCTCTTTTAGCTGCGCAACTCGCCAATTTTGTTTACGAAGCTTTCAACAACCATATAAAAATAAATAAAATTTTTGGTTGGTCAGATTCAACAGTAACTTTGTGTTGGATTAAAGGACACCCTTCTCATTGGAAGACCTTCGTTAGCAATCGGGTCTCTATGATTCAGGAAAAAATTCCGCCCGATTCGTGGAACTATGTTCCTACCTCTTTAAATCCAGCTGATGTGGCTAGCCGGGGCGCCTTTCCCTCTGAATTATTAAACCATGATTGGGCAATGGCCTGCACAAAAAATTTTATCTGAAAATAGCGAAACTAAAGCAGAAGGAAGGTCCGCCACTGTGCATTTTACCATCAATAAAAATGCTAAAAATTATTATGAGATAATTTTGAATAAATTTTCGAACTTTTCCACAATGTGTCGAGTTTTAACATATATTTTTCGATTTTTATGGAATTATTTTAAACCAAAAAATTAACATATAACAGGTTTATTAACATTTTTGGAAATAACTAAAGCTCTGATAAAACTCATAAAACATGTTCAAAAATTAGCTTTTTCAGAGGAATTGAAAAAATTAAAAATAACGAATGCCTTCCAAAACCCTTACAAAAATTAAATCCTTTTTTGGATTCAGATGATGTAATAAGGGTGGGTGGTAGATTGCATTATTCGTCTCTGGCTCACGATAAAAAGCACCCTGTTTTGCTACCCTGCGATAGTAAATTAACCTACATGATTATTGAAAACATTCATTTTAAATACTTTCACGCTGGACTGTTGACGGTAAATCATCTTTTAAACCAACGGTATTGGGTCCTCTCATCAAAACGTGCTATCACTCATGTTTTGTCCAAATGCGTAATATGTTTTAAAGTAAAACCTCAACCTTTGCAGCCGTTAATGGGGTCACTTCCTACTGCTCGATTGGAGTAATGCCGAGCCTCTGCCAATGCTGGGGTGGATTTCGGCGGTCCTTTTCAAATTTCACTAGGAAAAACAGTGGGAAAAACTAGGGCTGCAAAAACTGGCAAAGCTTATATTTGCTTATTCGTTTGTCTCGCAACTAAAGCTCTGCATTTAGAGCTTGTGAGTCATCTGACAGCGGAAGCTTTTATTGCTGCGTTGCGCAGGTTATTTGCGCGCAGAGGTAGAGTCCATCAGATGTGGAGTGATAATGCAACTAATTTTGTTTTAGCGAATAAAACGCTACTTAATTTAGACCCTTTAAACCCTAGTGAGTGGCATTTTATTCCCCCCAGTAGTCCGAATTTTGGCATTTTGTGGGAGGCCGGAATAAAGTCTGTCAAAAAACATTTGGTAAGGGTAATTGGGGAACAAATCCTCACTTATGAGAAATTTTACACCTTTTTATGTCAGATAGAGGCCATTATAAACTCGCGGCCCTTAACGCCCTTGAGTTCGGATCCTAACGATTTGAGTGTCTTAACGCCCAATCAAAGGATAACACAATGCCATCTGTTGGAACGTTAGTTTTAATAAAGGAGAATTGTTTACCTCCTCTTCAGTGGAAGCTTGGCCGTATTGTCGCCTTGCATCCGGGTAAAGATGGAATATCTAGAGTGGCAACATTAAAGACAGCTACCAATGCAAGATTTGTCACTTGACCAGCAGTGTTCTGAGGAGTCCCATAAGGACGAAACGGTTAACTGTCAACACTTATTAGGTGTCCATTAGATCTTGGACCCCCGTGAGGTTAAGCTTTCAAGCTACCCACGGAAAAATATAAGGGAAACAAAAAACTCCTTTTTGCCCGATTAGCCATGAAACTTGTTTGATAATCACTTACTGCTGTGCTGTCTTCATTCCAGAACTTGGAAGGCTTTCCAAAGGGTTGAATCCATGTGGCCAGCTTCTATTCCAGTAATATTGATCACACGCGTAATTTTATTGTGTCTTTGGTTTTAATATTAAATATATTAATATTGATCATAGCCGAAAAACGTGTAGGCGGAATTCCTTTTCACGTATTTCTTATCAAATAAAATGCATTGTTTGGTTTTATTTTTAAACTGTTCGGGTTGATCGTGAGAGTCTCGCCGGAGGTACGAAAGCAACTGTTGTTCATTGTTGAATTCACAAGCGACTTCGCGCATTTATGTCCAGTTTCAACTTTTAGAGAGGCGCTAAGGGAGTTTCACTGGTGTATTTTTATTTTAATTTAAAAGGAAAAAAATGGATTTAAGATTTTATTCTTAATTTTAATTATTTTAACAACTAATTAACTATTTAATTATGATTGATTAGAGTAACTTATAGGAGGCCCAAGTATGGCCTAATTAATTCAAAAGGCCGTATTTAAAAATATAGTAAAAACAAAGAAATGCTTAAAAAATAAAATTAAACAAAATAAATTATTTTTTAAATAAATAATAACCCGGAATGAACATCACACCCCCTGGAAAATGCCTACGCATTTTCAGCATTCTCAATGGGAAGTGGACAAAGTTTTAAGAGAGAAGTTAATCAGACGGTTTTGTCTCTAATTAAATGTAATTAGTGAGCGAACTATAGCAAGAGGCGCCATCTACCGAGATACGAGAGAAACAAAAAACCAAAAGCAGGGAAAAACTGCTATACAATATCGATCAATGAAATGATCGAATGCAAATAAAAGAAAACAACTATAGTCCGTGACCTACGACAGCTCTTTGTCTTTTCAGGCCGGATCAACGCATTTTGCATTTTTACCCGTCATCAAGACAGTGAGCGTCAATCAACGGAATTTTTAAGCCAAATAATACTAACAAACGTGAAATTTCGTACCCGTGAATTTAAAAATCAAACAAGTTTCATGGCTAATCGGGCAAAAAGGAGTTTTTTGTTTCTCTTATATTTTTTTGTGGGTAGCTTGAAAGCTTAACCTCACGGGGGTCCAAGATCTAATGGACACCTAATAAGTGTTGACAGTTAACCGTTTCGTCCTTATGGGACTCCTCAGAATACTGCTGGTCAAGTGACAAATCTTGCGAAGTTAATCAGACGGTTTTGTCTCTAATTAAATGTAATTAGTGAGCGAACTATAGCAAGAGGCGCCATCTACCGAGATACGAGAGTAACAAAAAACCAAAAGCAGGGAAAAACACTGCTATACAATATCGATCAATGAAAAGATCGAATGCAAATAAAAGAAAACAACTATAGTCCGTGACCTACAACAGCTCTTTGTCTTTTCAGGCCGGATCAACGCATTTTGCATTTTTACCCGTCATCAAGACAGTGAGCGTCAATCTACGGAATTTTTAAGCCAAATAATGCTAACAAACGTGAAATTTCGTACCCGTGAATTTAAAAATCAAACAAGTTTCATGGCTAATCGGGCAAAAAGGAGTTTTTTGTTTCCCTTATATTTTTCCGTGGGTAGCTTGAAAGCTTAACCTCACGGGGGTCCAAGATCTAATGGACACCTAATAAGTGTTGATAGTTAACCGTTTCATCCTTATGGGACTCCTCAGAACACTGCTGGTCAAGTGACAAATCTTGCGAAGTTAATCAGACGGTTTTGTCTCTAATTAAATGTAATTAGTGAGCGAACTATAGCAAGGGGCGCCATCTACCGAGAGACGAGAGAAACAAAAAACCAAAAGCAGGGAAAAACACTGCTATACAATATCGATCAATGAAAAGATCGAATGCAAATAAAAGAAAACAACTATAGTCCGTGACCTACGACAGCTCTTTGTCTTTTCAGGCCGGATCAACGCATTTTGCATTATTACCCGTCATCAAGACAGTGAGCGTCAATCAACGGAATTTTTAAGCCAAATAATACTAACAAACCTGAAATTTCGTACCCGTGAATTTAAAAATCAAACAAGTTTCATGGCTAATCGGGCAAAAAGGAGTTTTTTGTTTCCCTTATATTTTTCCGTGGTTAGCTTGAAAGCTTAACCTCACGAGGGTCCAATATCTAATGGACACCTAATAAGTGTTGACAGTTAACCGTTTCGTCCTTATGGGACTCCTCAGAACACTGCTGGTCAAGTGACAAATCTTGCGAAGTTAATCAGACGGCTTTGTCTCTAATTAAATGTAATTATTTGCTATAGTTCGCTCACTAATTACATTTAATTAGAGACAAAACCGTCTGATTAACTTTGCAAGATTTGTCACTTGACCAGCAGTGTTCTGAGGAGTCCCATAAGGACAAAACGGTTAACTGTCAACACTTATTAGGTGTCCATTAGATCTTGGACCCCCGTGAGGTTAAGCTCTCAAGCTACCCACGGAAAAATATAAGGGAAACAAAAAACTCCTTTTTGCCCGATTAGCCATAAAACTTGTTTGATTTTTAAATTCACGGGTACGAAATTTCACGTTTGTTAGTATTATTTGGCTTAAAAATTCCGTTGATTGACGCTCACTGTCTTAATGACGGGTAAAAATGCAAAATGCGTTGATCCGGCCTGAAAAGACAAAGAGCTGTCGTAGGTCACGGACTATAGTTGTTTTCTTTTATTTGCATTCGATCTTTTCATTGATCGATATTGTATAGCAGTGTTTTTCCCTGCTTTTGGTTTTTTTGTTTCTCTCGTATCTCGGTAGATGGCGCCTCTTGCTATAGTTCGCTCACTAATTACATTTAATTAGAGACAAAACCATCTGATTAACTTCGCAAGATTTGTCACTTGACCAGCAGTGTTCTGAGGAGTCCCATAAGGACGAAACGGTTAACTGTCAACACTTAATAGGTGTCCATTAGATCTTGGACCCCCGTGAGGTTAAGCTTTCAAGCTACCCACGGAAAAATATAAGGGAAACAAAAAACTCCTTTTTGCCCGATTAGCCATGAAACTTGTTTGATTTTTAAATTCACGGGTACGAAATTTCACGATTGTTAGTATTATTTGGCTTAAAAATTCCGTTGATTGACGCTCACTGTCTTGATGACGGGTAAAAATGCAAAATGCGTTGATCCGGCCTGAAAAGACAAAGAGCTGTCGTAGGTCACGGACTATAGTTGTTTTCTTTTATTTGCATTCGATCTTTTCGTTGATCGATATTGTATAGCAGTGTTTTTCCCTGCTTTTGGTTTTTTGTTTCTCTCGTATCTCGGTAGATGGCGCCTCTTGCTATAGTTCGCTCACTAATTACATTTAATTAGAGACAAAACCGTCTGATTAACTTCGCAAGATTTGTCACTTGACCAGCAGTATTCTGAGGAGTCCCATAAGGACGAAACGGTTAACTGTCAACACTTATTAGGTGTCCATTAGATCTTGGACCCCCGTGAGGTTAAGCTTTCAAGCTACCCACGGAAAAATATAAGGGAAACAAAAAACTTCTTTTTGCCCGATTAGCCATGAAACTTGTTTGATTTTTAAATTCACGGGTACGAAATTTCACGTTTGTTAGTAAGTGATTATATTTTTTTTAGTGTCGAAATTCGCTTATAAAGTTATATTAACAATAATAATTTCTTAGTGCATAAATTTAGTGCTATGCTTGAGCGAAGCTGGTTTTAGTAACCATATATTTTTATTTAGCGAAATTTCTACTCTTTCAGCTTGATATTATCGGCCAACTTAAATGCTTGTAAAATTAAAATAAACATAATCCATAATAATTCTAAAAAAATAAAATAAAATATAAAATTCTAATTTCGATTTACAGTCCGCTATGCAAACCAATTTTAACTGGGCGAGAAGTAGACATTGATTATATATTAATTTATATAATATCAAAGTACGATTCTTTTAGTCCTGGTTTTTATCCCTCGTTTATCCTCAATCTACAAAAGTGCATGACTTGCATTTATTTTATCTTCTCCTTTGATTAAAGTAGCAAAGATATCAAAGTGGGCTCAGCCTCAGTTGTTTTTGATCAAACCTTGGACCTAAATGTGCTTTCGTTCTACCAAATCTAGCTAATCCGTGAAGAAGAAATCATCCGGAAAAGAAACCATTGTCCTAATATCCTCGAAAATATGAATAAACGAACGTCCAAAATAAATTAACGTGTGGCAACGCCGCCATGTCCACAGTTTGTACCGAGCAGAACAGCTGTTTATTTAGTTCATAAACGTCAACAGACAAAAACACAGAACTCTAAAAATGTTTTTATGTGATTTTTCCAAAACTTGTGATCTTAAACTCCAACTAGACTGCCCAAATAATGCCGCACAGCCCTTACAATAATATGATGGAATTCCTCCTCTATAAGGTAACTTTTTGGACAATATATAATCTCAAAACCCAGCTCTATAAAATACCCTTAATGTGTGTATAGAAAAACGCGACGAATAGTTTTGGTTATTTACAGTATGTAACGTGTGCCTTAAGCGCAAAGATGACACGTTACATAATCCCCCCCCAACTTCAAGACGATTAACCAAAAAAGGTAATCGGAGAGGTCCGCTGCCGACTTAAGGTATTTGGCATGCCAACTCCCTGGTAATATTTTACCCGATGGTTCCTGAAGCTCAAATATCCAAGGAGAAATTTTATTTCTAATCATATAAGGACCAACGAATTTCGGTGCTAATTTCTTCGAGAAAAACTTCGCAGCATCTGACAACACATAATTCTTCTTCCAAACACGTTGACCCACAACAAAGTCGGGTAGCCTTGTACGCAAATTATACTGAACTAGGTTTTTCTCTCCTGCCACCTCTAACCTTCTCTTAACATCAGCATAGATCTTCCGGAAACCTTCGTTCTTACTGTCAGCTGCAGATTGTATACCATTCTCTTTAGATAACAAAACTGGGTTGGAGTAATCTTTTCCTGACAAACACATATTCCTACCAAAATTAACAAAGAAAGGAGACATCCTGGTTGTCTCATGGGTTGCTGTACGAATCGCGCAGGCAAGTTTATGTATTTGTTCGTAACCCTTCCTGTGGTTGTCTTTCAAATAACAACATAACATGGTTTTTAACATACGATTCGTCCTTTCTGTTGGATTAGCTCTGGGGTGATAATAATACTGAGGACCATTATCACAAAGTAACAAACAAGGTACTCCGAAGACCATAAATACATGCTCCTCCAGTTGCTTGACAACAGCTTGAGTAGGGGCTGTTCGCATCGAAAAAACTAAGGAAAACTTACTTAAGTAGTCCGTAACGACTAGAATCCAGCAATTACCCTTTGTCGAACGAGGTAGAGGTCCACATAGATCCGTTGCAATAATTTCCCAAGGACGAGTTGGTTTTGGGTGAGATATCATCTGATCAGATACACCATGTGTATCACCTTTATGAGCTGCACAGACAATGCATTTCGTTACAAAAGTTGCCACGTCCTGGTGCATTTTTGGCCAGTAATATTTTTCTGCCTGTCTGTGGAAGGTTTTATACACATCCATATGTCCTGCGATAGGAGGATCGTGAGCTTCTCCAATAATTCTACGCCTATAATCTTTGGGGAATACCTCTTTCCAATATTCGTTAGATGGTGAAAGTTGAGAGTATTCTTGTTTGACATATTTATACAACTTATTATCAGTGTATCTCCAGTTAATAAATTTTAACGGTGATTCTACGACCCTCTTTACCATCTCTTGGTACCATCGATCTTTAATTGCTGTTGAAGCGTCTCTGGGCTGCGAAATTGTATCAATCATGGGTACTGCATCAGACAACATGTCCGGGACAACTAAATCTTTACCTTTTCGATGAATCACTTTAAAGTCATATTGCTGCAGTTTTACAGACCAACGAGCAAGTCTTTCACTCGGCTCTTTCAAGCTATGAAGCCATTTTAAGCAATGATCTGTTATATTAAATGAGATCCATTGAATATATGGCCAGAGCTTCTCTATCGCCCAAACCAATGCCAAACATTCTCGCTCGGTGGTGTTCTTGCTTAGTCAAAGATCGACTCAAATAGCATATGACTTTGTCACCCTTAGGATAAGGTTGCGTTAAACATGCTCCTGTTCCATATCCTGATGCGTCTGTTTGAATGATAAATTCTTTTGTATAATCTGGACATGTCAGAATCGGTGCAGTCACTAAAAGTTCCTTAATCTTAATAAATGCTTTCTCGCAGTCTGGAGTCCAATCGAACTTTTGATTCTTCTTAGTTAGAGCTGTAATTGGAGCTATTATCGCTGAAAAATTCTCTATGAAACGTCTATACCAGAATATTGTACCTACAACTCTACGAACTTATCTGACAGTTCTTGACCTCTGGAGCTCTAACATGGCTTTAATTTTATTAGGGTCGACTCGGATGCCTCGTCGGTCCACTACGAATCCCAAATAAGTCATTTCTGGCCTACACAGTTTGCATTTCTCTCAACTTACCGTTATGGTTGTATTCTGCAATCTACGTTGGACTTCCTCGAGAATTCTAAGATGTTCAGAAAAGCTCTGTGTGACAATTACGAGGTGATCAAGATATACGTACACATACGGGTCTAAATCGTTGCCTATGATGCTATCTATGAGTCTATGCCAAGTTGCAGGTGCATTATGAAGTCCAAACAGTAATCGTTTAAATTGGAATAGACCTCGTCGACAGATAAATGCTGTTAGTGGCTTTGATGATTCTTCCATTGGTACTTGCCAATAAGCGCTTTTGATTTCTAAAGTTGACAAGTAATTACCATCTTTCAACTTGTCAAGGGTCTCGGGTACGAGTGGTAAAGGATAACTATCACGCGCCGTCACTGAGTTTAATTTTGCGTTAATCTACGCAAAAACGATATTTCTTTGTGTTTTTCTTTTGTACCATTACTACTGGTAAAGCCCATGAACTACTACTACGTTCTATTACATCAAGTTTCAGCATCTCATCGATTTCGTCATCAATATGTTTTTGAATTACCGGTGAGACCTTATATGAACGTTGTCTTATCGGCGCTGCATCTGTTGTAATCTTATGCTCTACCCTGTCTTTACATCCCAGTGAGTCACCCATAATAGTCTTATATTTATCGACCAATTCCTGTAGTCTTTCTGATTCATAAGGCGTAGGAGTAGTTTGTTGGTCTGTTTCTAAAGAACAAATCACATCTTTATTATCGGCAAACTGCCACTCATTAGTACTTAAGTTCGGTAATATCCTCATCGAAATCCAAAAATCTAATCCCAAAATCAAAATATGCGGCAACTCAGAAACGACGACGACCTCTATTAACCTAAATTTATCCTGAACTCGCGTAGGAAGCTGCACTGTGCCCATACTAACCATGCTTTGACCATTCGCCACAGTACAACTTGTCTTCTTGGTGGTTGTTAGAGCGATAACTATATTTTTAATAATGTGCAAAATCAAGATGCCACTAATTTATCGATATATTAAATGGCCCATGGTGCCGTTTTACTATTATCTAATGAACTTTTTCCTACAACGCCATAACGCAGCTCTGTATCATATACGTAATATTATATACAGTGTGTCCACGTAAGTTGGCGGCATATGGGAAACATTTTTATTATTAGCTTTACGAAAAAAAGTTATTCTTAATAAAAAGTTCTGCATGGTCCAAAACCTAAAATGCAACCATCAGATGTTAAATTTTTTTAGTCATATTACGAGGTTTGTCAAAAAATGTGATTTTTGTTCTAGAGTAAAGTACCTTTCTTTTTGACAATATCGAAAATTCTTACAAAGAAAATATGTTTAGAATTAAAAATAGCTTTCAAATATTCAACATTGTTTATTTACATTAAAAAAATATTTTTATTTTTTATTTTTTTAAGTTTGCACATTAATGCATAATTAATCTAGGATGCAAATAATAATAATGTAAATAAACAATGTTGAATATTTGAAAGCTATTTTTAATTCTAAACATCTTTTCTTTATAAAAATTTTCGATATTGTCAAAAAGAAAGGTACTTTACTCTAGAGCAAAAATCACATTTTTTGACAAAACTCGTAATATGACTGAAAAAATTTAACATCTGATGGTTGCATTTTAGGTTTTGGACCATGCAGAACTTTTTATGAAGAATAACTTTTTTTCGTAAAGCTAATAATAAAAAAGTTTCCCATATGCCGCTAACTTACGTGGACACACTGTATATGCTCTGTATACATACGAACCGGTTGGAGCCGATGAAGGGTGAAAAAGGCCGACAGACGATGAGGTCCCGGTACAAAACGCAGTGCGACGGAAGAGCTCGGCGACACATTGTCAACGTCAATATAATCTATAATTTTTTGTGAACTTAATTTATTTTTAAAACTACGTTGTTAAACTTTTAACTTTTTTGTACAATAAAAATGTGAAATGCTCAAAATCTGCACGTGTTGTTCTTTTATGACCAACATTACGATACATTGGTCCTTCGGGCACGAATTATGAACTTTTAACGGCTTTTGGTGACTGATTTTGTGACTTTTTCTACAAAACTGTATAGTGAAAAAAAACTGCATTTTGGTGCAAATAAAATACTCCGGTACGGTGTGCACACTTCTACGAACATTCAACGATTTTTGGACGATTTGTGATTGAACATTTTAACAAACTTTGACAACTGAAGCCAAAAGGTAACGATATATACCTTTGGATTGGATTTTATGGAAAAATCTACAGTTTATTGAAATTGGAGACACAGAGGTCAGTGCGTTCCTTTTCTTTCCATTCCTTAGGCCAAAATTAACTTTATTTACGATTTTTTAACGCCACTAGGTAAACTACTCACGATTTTTGACAATTTTGGCGTCAACAAGCTACAAATTTTACAATTTTCACTATTTTGATACCATTGAGTAATAACTTTTGACGATTTTGGCGTCAATAAACTACAAATTTTACAATATTTACTATTTTGACGTCATTGGGCTACAATTTTTTTAAGCTATTATGCTGTAATATTTACAATTTTGACGATTTTTTTACGATTTTGACGCCAGTTGGCATACCATTTTACGATTTTTGATTTTTAACAATCGCAGTAACAATTACACTAGTTCTGTTGTCTCTACTATTTCTACACTATTTTAAATACAATTTTTGTACAAAATGACTGATAATGCAGAGCTTAAAAGGGAAAAAAAAGAAACGTAAAATTAATAAACAGGCTTTTACGCGATTTGAAACTTATTTCAATTCCCTAAATCTGACGAGCAATTTCATACATTTGGAAGACTTGCGAGCTTTTGGTGACAAAAAATATTGAACTATTGGATGACAATCTTGATGACAATTATGCAACTATTTACGAACCTGAACGTTTAGCGTTTGAAGGTCAATATCAGCTGTAGAAATTTTCTGATTTCAAAGTCAAAATTGTCATCGACTGGTCCCAATGCCAGCCTGCTTGTCAACTCTACGCAAAATGACAATGATTTACCTACATTGAGTGTACCGACTTTTGATGGATCTTTAGATCAATGGTTGTATTTTCGTGACACTTTTATGTTCATTGTACACGACAAGAATATTTCGAACGTGCGAAAATTTCACTTTTTGCATTTAGCTCTAAAAGATGAGGCAGCTGAAGTTATAAAATCACTTCAAATTACTAATAACCATTACAATGTTACCTGGTCTTTACTAGAGGAGAGATACGAAAATAAACAACTTTTAATTAATGTTCACCTAAAATCTTTGTTTGATTTACCAGCTGTACTAAAGGAGTCTTACGATGGCCTAAGACAACTTCTAGATGGATTGCAAAAACATTTACGAGCATTGGAAGTCTTAGGACGACCTACACAACATTGGGACGATCCCGTTGTTTATTTAATTACAAATAAATTTGACTCATGGGAATCTAGAAAAAACTCTTCTGAAATTCCAACACTGACGGATTTAACCGATTTTTTAAAGGAAAATGTCGCATTTTACAATCTTTAAATGCGAATACTAAAAATGTATTTTCTCAACAAAAACCACCTCAGAGACCATTTTTTAAACCTACTTTTACTTCAAAACAAAATCCTACTAGTTTTTCGACTAGAAACCATGTTTCTCAAGACAAAAAATGTCCGATGTGTCAAGGCAGTTACATCATTTACAGTTGCGAAACTTTTCTAAAACTTAATGCTTATGAACGACTTAAAAATGCTAGACGTATGCGTTTATGCATTAGTTGCTTGGGTGAAAATCACTTGACAAAAAACTGCAATTCCCCTGGGTGTCGAAAATGTTCGAACTGACACCATACTTATTTACATTTTGACAATTCCACGACAAATTCTACGCCAAACTGTAGCAATTCTGCACAACAAGACCATCAAAATTCTACCATACCACAAAATGACATTTCAGAACAGTCTAACACCAATCATGCTACTTTAACTGTAAATTCAAATGGTAAAAAACAAGACTTATTATCAACCGCCATAGTTAAAAGTTTTGATGCTAATGGCCAGACACATGATTGTAGAGTGCTTCTTGATAATGGAAGTCAAAGTAATTTTATTAGTGAGAGACTTTCTGACATTTTAAAACTACCTAAAAACAAAACTAATATGACAGTTTTTGGTATAGGTCAGTCAGATCACAAAATTAACTACAGTGTATTAGTTAAAATTAAATCACTTTATAATAATTTCCAAAGCCAGCTTTCATGTCTTATTGTTCCGAATATAACTGGAAATTTACCATCTTTTACTTTTGACCTACGATTTTTGAACATACCACCAAACATTACTCGTGCTCCTATAGATTCGCTTATTGGAGTTGATACTTTCTGGGATCTTTTGTGCATTGGCCAATTGAAACTAGGAAACTCACTACCTATGCTACATAAGACCAAACTTGGTTGGATTATTTCTGGTCCTATTATGCTACCACCAAAACAACAAACTAATTTATGCTCTACTTACACGAGTAACAATATTGACCAAAATAACATTGCTGAACAAAGTAATCTTTCGGACATGAGATTGACAAACAATTAACAAAATTTTGGGATTTGAAAGAGTATCCTAAAACGAAATTTATCTCTGATGATGATTTTTTCTGTGAACAATATTTTAAGGATACTACCTTTCAAAATCCAGACAGTAGTTTTACTGTTACAATGCCACTTAAAAAAATCACCTTCTTGTTTAGGAGATTCTAAAACTAACGCTACTAACCAGTTCTTATCTGTTGAACGTAAGCTTGAAAAAAAATCCCAAGCTAAAACAATCCTATCACGATTTTATTCAAGAATACATCGATTTAAATTATAGGTCTGTTGCTGAAAACCAGGATAACTCTGGATACTTTCATCCACATCATTGTGTTATTAGGGAGACTTCTTCAACTACTAAGTTGAGAGTTGTTTTTAATGGAAGCTTTTCTTCCACTTCTGGAATCTCCATTAACGATTTAATGTTACCTGGACCTACAATTCAAGATTTTCTATTTAGCATTCTTTTACGATTTCGTTCACACAATGTGTTTTTAGGAGCAGATATAGCTAAAATGTACCGGTGTATATTTTTACATAAAGATCAAAGAAATTTACAAAAAATTCTCTGCCGTTTTCATCCAGATGATGAACTTCTAGCTTACAGTCTTAACACTGTAACGTATGGACTAGCTTTTTCAGTATTTTTGGCTATTCGAGCCCTGCATGAAGTTACATATCAAAACATTGAAACACATCCTAAGCTTGCTACAATCATACTTAAAGATTTCTATGTAAATAATCTTTTAACTAGAGGAGAGTCTACAGAAGAGGTTATACAAATAAAACATGAACTTTCACAACTTTTACAAAAATATGGCTTTCATCTTAGGAAATGGAAGTCAAATGATAAAAAAGTAACACAAGATAATTCTGATTCGAATATTGTACAACTTGGAACAACTTGGGTTTAGTCTGGAACTCATTTACTGATACTTTAGAGTATACAATAAAACCTTCAGATAACTCCAGAAAAATTACGAAAAGGAGTATCTTAAGTTATATCTCACAAATATTTGACCCTTTAGGACTTTTCGCGCCAGTCTCTATCACCGCCAAAATAATTATCCAGAAACTCTGGAAACTTAAGGTTTCATGGGATGAATCTATACCTACTGATTTACATACTATTTGGTCCATTTACAAATCACAACTTCAACTTTTAAATGACTTTAAAATACCCAGACATGTATTGTGTACTAATCCTATATCTATCCAGCTTCATGGTTTTGCTGACGCATCTGAAGCTGCATATGGAGCTTCAGTCTATATAAGATGTCTTGATTTTTTTGGAAATTGTTCAACAAATCTTTTTTGTGCTGAAACACAAGCTGCACCTATCAAAATTATTACAATTCCGAGACTTGAACTTTCTGGATGTCTTTTGCTTAGTGAATTAGTTGACAAAGTAAAGATTTCTATAAATATTAACTTCTCACAAACCTTTTATTGGTGTGATTCAACTATCGCCATTTGTTGGATAAATACTCAACCTGATGAACTTAAGACATTTGTAGCAAATCGTGTTTCCCAAATTCAAACTTTGACCAACATTAATAATTGGAGATACGTAAATACTTTAGACAATCCTTCAGACCTTTTATCTAGGGGTTTAGATCCTGTTACATTGATTAACTCTGACAAATGGTTTCATGGACCTACTTGGTTGAAGTTACCTGAAGATAAATGGCCTGAACATAATGTTCATATAAAAAAGACTGATTTTCCTGAATTGCGTACAACTACTACCAATTGCTTAATCATTATGACTAAAGAATTTTCTGATTTAATTTCGAAATTTTCGGATTTAACTTGCTTACAGCGAATCATAGCTTTTGTGCTTAAATTCATCAACAACTGCCGCAAACCTAAAAACTGCGTATTGCTGAAAAGTAACTAACTAAACAAGATTTAAGCGATTCTTTATATTTTATAATCAGAATGGTTCAAATTGAATGTTTTCCCGATGAATACAATAACTACTTAACTCGAAGCCTATTGACAAGAAAAGCAAAATTTTAAGTTTGAATCCATTCTTTGACAAAACATCACGAGTTATACTAGTAGGCGGACGTTTAAAAAATTCGAATTTTGACTATTCTAAAAAACATCCTGCCATTTTATCATCTAATCATGACTTTACTATCCTGATAGCACACCATGAACATTTGCGATTGCTTCACTGTCCACACCAGCAATTATTAGCTTCTATAGGCTATACCATTATCTTTGAGATAACTTTTTTCAGACCATAGCATAGCAAGGTCAAGATCAAAAAATTGCTTGATTTGGTTAGGAGTCAATCGTTTTTCTTGAATAATTTCATAAAAAAGACAATTTAATATACAGTTTCAATGCGCTAATAGAGATAAACCTATAACTGGTGAATATTCGTTTCATAAAGCTTAACTTATCCAGCGATTTAATCCTCTCGATAGCATGCGCGCGGCCAGTGCATGTTAAAAAGTGATGAATTGCAGTTGAGTTGATCTGGTGCTAAATCAATATAAGTATGGGATTAATCCAAGGTGGTGTATGTCTAAAAGACAGTTCCGTATCTATTTACATTTTCATATTTTGTTTATTTGAGATTTTTCTATAAACAAGCATTTGTGAAGTGAACGAAAATTTCATTAAAACTTAAATTTTTAAAATTTTGGGTGTGTATTTAAATTATAGACAGTAAGTAAAAGTACAATATATCATAATTGGTTTTAAATAGATAATGTGGCTAGATAAAAAAGTACCTATATCTTGAGTTATAAAAAATTTTAATATCTCAAAAACTCTATAGTGTCCTGTGGAGTCCGGTAAACAATTTCTGTACACCTACTGTGGGCATCTAATCACCCCTCGTGCACACCCGTTTCCTATGTATTTTTCATAGTATACCGGGTGGGCCAAAAAAACCGGACAATTTTTTTATTATTATAACTTTTGAACTATACCATCGATTTTAATGGGAAAAACTGTACTTGGCATAGAATTAATTAGAGTTTTGATCAAATAATTTTTTTTTTCCGTCATTTCAAAATCCAAGATGGCGGACGAAATGAAATTGTACCCTTCAAATATGCTCGTTTATTCTTGTGTTGCGAACACGTTTTAAGAATTTTTTTAAATCACTAAAAAATCAGTATTCTTGCCAGGCACAACAAGGTATGAACCAGCAAAATCGGTTCAGTGTTCAGTTAACACTTCATTAACTTTTATCTCTTTATGCGGGTGAAAAGTAATGTTTCTCTATAAATTAAAAAAAAACTAAAATATTTTCGGAAAATAAGAAAAGGCACGCCATTTTAAAGAATCAAGTTTAATTCTGTCCGACATCTTAAATTCTAAGATAATAAACTTTGATCACGATCTTTAAAAAGAAATCAAATCTCAACATGATTTTTTTTTATTTCACCCAAATTGGTTTAGTAATAACGAATTTATAAGGAAATGAACGCAGACAGGATTGGCAATGCAATCGTATAATCTGTAAAACAATGGCTGAAACAAAAATAGCTTTTTTCAGAACCACCCCACCGATTTTACTAATTTGTACCTCGTTGTGTGAAGGAAAAGTAGCGGTTCTTTATAAATTTAAAAAAAACTGAAACATTTTTGGAAACTAAGAGTCAACACACCATTTTGAAGAATCAAGTATGATTCTGTCCGCCATCTCAAATTTTAATATGGCGATAAACTTTGATCACGATCTTTAAAAAGAAATCATTTCTCACCAGGATGTTTTTTATTTCATTAAAATTGGTTAAGTAGTACTGAATTTATAAGGAAATAAATGCAGACATGATTGGTAAGGCAAAACAATGGTTGAAACAAAAATATTTTTTTTAGAACCACTGAACCGATTTTCCTCATTCGTACCTTGTTGTGCGTGGCAAGAATGCAGCTTTTTTACTAATTTAAAAAAAGTAATTAAGACATGTTCGCAACACGAGAATAAACGAGCATCTTTGAAGGGTACATTTTAATTTCGTCAGCCATCTTGGATTTTAAGATAGGGGCCAAAGAAATATATTCACTCAAAAACTCTGATTAATTCTCTGCCAAGTGCAGTTTGTCCCATTAAAATCGATTGTATAGTTCAAAATTTATAATGAAAAAAAAATTGACCGGTTTTTTTTGGCCCAACCACAATACACAATAAACCGAAATTATTAAGTTTTATGTCATTTTCTCAAAAGTTAAGCCTTTTACAAAAAGTATGTAATCAACTTTATTGTAAAAAACTAAATTATGGGCCAAGTCCACGGTTAGCACTTAATTGGCATCCATAAATTGTGGTTATTTTTTAGGATCATGAAAAAAAATCTTGTCTTTTTTTAGGTTTTATTCAGTTTTCAAAAAAACTATTATTAGCATTTTCGGAATAAAAGCTAAAATACCTTTTTTAAACAAAATAAAATGTTCTTTTAAACGGCGTATGACAGTATGCCAAAGTTTTGTTAAAGCAATTATTGACACTCCAGTAACATATATATATATTAACGTTATTTTTTCTATCTGTCTGTCTAATCAATTGTAATCAAATTTGGCACAAAAATTCTTTGGTACCCGTGAATAAAACCATTAGTTTTTCTAAGGGTGGGGAGTTTGTAGGGTGGAAGAGTGAAAGGGGCGTTGTTTTATATAAACATCATAACTCAAATAGCTGGCGTCGCCAATTTTTTTACCACGATAGTTAAATAATTTATTTCTGCTTACGTGTTTTAGGTTTAACAAGCATATTAGGTTTTGGTATTATGTATATAGAACAGTATTCGTTCGATCGCAGTTCAGTACGGTTATATTGCAGCGTACCTGCATGATAGTACTAACGAGGTCAAAGTCGAAGTTTGTTTTGTTTACAATAAACCTCGCGCGCGAAAAACCTGTGTTAAAAATCTATATACAATGTGTATTATAAATAATATATCATGTTTAAAAGCAAAAAAAGTGTACTATCACCTGTGAAACTTGTTTTAAAAATTAGCGAAAAGCCCAAACAAAATCAAGAAAAAATGGATAATGCCGAATTATTTAACACAAAATGAAGAAGTTTTATATAGCGAATGGAAAAAATCCCAAAACGAAAAAAATTCACTTAGTGTACAAGTGGATTATCTCCGAAGTCAACTGGAAAGTATGCAAAGAAAATTTGCAGATTTAGAGACGAAAGTCACTAAAAAAGAAGAGTCTGACATGGACTACATTACTGATGAGGACGATCTGGCAAGAGAAACTGAGTGGATCAGACAAAAAGGAAAAGGTTGGAAAAAACGTCGAATGGATACTTCAGTCTCACCACCACAACAAAGCTCGGGCACTGGAGAGCCCTCCAATAAAACACAAAATGAAGAACCCCCAACTAAGGTTAAAAAAGCTCCATTACCTCCACCGATTATGGTAAATGGCGTAAATAATTTTAATGATATTTATGAAAAGTTAAATATCATACAAGGAGTTAAAATAAAAGTTTTAAATAACGAAAATATTAAAATAAATGTACAAGACGCAGGCAGCTATCGGCTGGTTACTAAAATGTTTAATGAAATAAAGCATCAATGGCACTCATACGAAAACAAACAAATAAGGCCAATTAGAGTAATAGCGAATAGGCTACACTTCTAATGTGACCCACAAAAAATTGTAGCTGATCTACAAAAAAAAGGTTTTAAGGCACTAGAGGCCAGCAACAAACTTAAATGGAGAACAAGACAACCTCTTAACATGTTTATGCTCACATTTAGCCACGATGAAGATATCAACAAAATTTTTGAAATTTCCAGTATCCTTGGGATTGAAGTGGAAATAAAAGCACTAAAAACTTCAAAGTTAGTCCCTCAATGCAAAAGATGCCAATCTTATGGACACACGCAAAAATATTGCGCTAAAGAACCACGTTGCGTGAAATGCACGGGAAAACATCTTACTGTAGAATGCCCCAAACCAAAAGAATCTGAGCCAAAATGCATCCACTGTGGAGGCAAGCATCCTGCTAACTACAGAGGATGCCTTGTTGCTAAGGAAATACAAAAATTGAAAAATAAACCTAAGAAACCGAATCTCATACCAAACGTGAGTACAAATAGACAAAACCAACAGACAAGAAACACAGTCACACAAAACTCTGTGACAAGGACATACAGCCAAGTAGCAGCAACAGCTACTATACCTGATATTAATATCAGTAGTCAAAATACTATGGAACAAACACTACAATTAATTTTGGAGAAATTGAACAAACTTGATTAGCGATTAACTAAACTAGAAAGTAGCAATAACGGAGCTACCAATATGCCCCAAAATGGTCAGTAATCTTAGAATCCTAGCGTGGAATGCCAATGGTCTCTTGCAACATCAGCAAGACTTGCAAGTTATTCTAGACATAGAAAAAATTGACGTCTGTCTTGTGTCAGAAACGCATTTCACTAACCAGTCTCACATTAAATTTAAAGGTTATAAAGTGTATCATACAACTCACCCTGTACTGCACATGGGGGAAGTGCTGTAATAATTAAAGAAAATATATCACACTATGAGGAGATGGGATATAAAACCATAGAGATTCAAGCTACATTAGTAAGTGTAAAAACCAAAACATATACATTAGTCATAAGTGCTGTCTATATACCACCAAGGCACTTACTAAAGAAAAATCAATATCTTAATTTACTCAGAAAATTAGGAAACCGTTTTATAATTGGAGGTGACTTTAATGCAAAAAATACCTACTGGGGATCTAGACTGACGAATTCTAAAGGAAAAGAACTTTTGCAAGCTATTAGTGAATATCAATGTGAGCCGATATCAACTGGTAAGCCCACATACTATCCAACAGATCCAGGAGAAATTCCAGATCTAATTGATTTTTTTATAGTAAAAAATATATCTTTAAGTTTTGTAGATATAGAAGAAAGTTTTGATTTACACTCAGATCATTCACCTATTATTCTAACTCTTAGTAAAAACATAATAAAGAAAGAAGCAAATATCTCACTAGTAAATAAACTGACTGACTGGATTAGTTTTAAACAAAGTCTGTCAGAAAAAATAAACCTATCAGTACCATTGCAAACGCCAGAACAAATCGATAAAGAAGTTGAATATTTTGTTACAAATATTCAACAAGCAGCTTGGGAAAACAGTCCAAAACCAAAGAGAATTTTTAAGGGAAAAAACTATCCAAAGGAAATTAGAGACCTTATATTGGAAAAAAGGAAACTAAGAAGAAAGTGGCAGCAAAGCCGTGATCCTCGGGACAAAACAAATCTCAACAACATGACGCAGCGCATTAGGCGAGAAATTCTAGTAATAAAAAATGAATCTATTAACCATTTTCTTAATGAACTTACAGATGATAAAAATACCGACTATTCCCTTTGGAAAGCAACCAAAGAGTTTAAAAGACCAATTATCCAAATTCCACCCATACGAAAATCTAACAACCAGTGGGCAAGGAGTAACGAAGAAAAAGCAGATATTTTTGCAAGTCATTTAGAAAAAACATTTCAGCCCCACGAAGCACCAGATGAACACTTTCATTTAAATGAACGCCATCAAATCGAGGACCATATTAAGCTTACATCACCAAAAGAAATATTAACAGAAATCAAAAATATTAATTCGAAAAAAGCCCCAGGGTATGATCTTATTAACGGGGTAGTCATAAAACAACTCCCCAGAAAAGCTATCGTAAAACTATGCAACCTAATTAATGCGTCTTTTAGGCTTAGGTATGTACCTAAACTGTGGGAAGTTGCAGAAGTTATCATGATTCCAAAACCGGGAAAACCACTCCATGACGTGTCATCTTACAGGCCAATATCTTTGCTGCCAATTATATCCAAGCTCTATGAAAAATTATTGCTTAAAAGAATAAAACCCATCATAGAAAGACAAGAAATTATTCCATCTCATCAATTTGGTTTTCGAGACAAGCATTCCACGATAGATCAAGTACACAGAATTACTAATATAATAGAAAAAGCACTAGAAGAGGGAAAAGTTTGTTCTGCAGTTTTTCTAGATGTAGCACAAGCATTTGACAAAGTGTGGCATGAAGGCCTTAATTTTAAACTAAAACGGTTTCTGCCAAAACAATATTCGGATATTTTGGAATCATACATATCTGATAGACATTTTAGAGTAAAACAGGAAGACTCATACTCAAATTTAAGAGAAATTCAAGCAGGCGTGCCCCAGGGTAGCGTACTAGGCCCTTATCTATACTTATTATTCACTTGTGATATCCCAAAGCCAGAAAATTGTCACTTAGCAACATTTGCCGATGATACTGGTTTATTGACGGTAGAAAAATCTATTGAAAAATGCATAGAAAAACTTCAGGATGCAGTCACCCAAGTTCACAGTTGGACCACAAAGTGGCGAATAAAATTAAATGAAACCAAATCAATTCATGTTGATTTTACAAACAAAAATATAAATCACATACAAATAACAATTAACAACAGTCCAGTACCATATTCGAATCAGGCAAAATATCTAGGTATGACACTTGATGCCAAATTGCGCTGGAAAGCACATGTTAAAAAAAAAGAAGAACTTAAGATAAAGTATTTAACAATTCATAATAAGTTACTGCTTTATAGACAAATACTGAAACCAGTATGGACATATGGTATTCAACTATGGGGTTGTGCTAAAGAGAGTAACATTCTAGTTGTACAGAGATTTCAAAATAAAGTTTTAAGAAACATTGTGAATGCACCTTGGTACGTTCGAAATAGTGACCTTCATCGAGATCTAAAAATCGAAACTGTAGCAGAGACTATAAAAAAGTACGCAAAAAGCCATGAAGATAGACTCCATCGGCATGTGAATGTGGAAGCAATTCAGCTTCTAGACAATACTATGCTAGTTCGACGACTAAAAAGAGTGAAGCCGTTTGAGCTAGTAAACTAAGTGAACTACACATAAAACAAAATAATGCTATAAACACAACACAATTGTGAGTTACAGACTAAACAAAGCGGGGAGAACTGTTGAGTAAACCCTAAGTTTAAATCTGACTTTTCTAGTAAATTAAGTTAAAACAAAATTGCTAATTAGTCTTACTGACTAGATTGTAATAAAAAAAACACAGTGTGTTTGACAAATAAAAAAAATAAAAAAATGTATATAGAAAAATTTTTAGAATGTAAAGATTTGACATATTTTATTAAGTATGGCTTTTTAAAATTTAAATTAATATTTAATATTTATGATATTTGTTTTTGAAAATAAATTTTAACCCACGTAAAAAAATAATATTGCAAAAACGTGCGCAAAGTGTCTTTGCTAAACTCTTTGCGTCGTTCTTCTAATTGCTTTTGCGTGCAGTAAAGTTTTACTTTGTGTACTTACGAAAAAAACTATATGTATTTTTATGTAAAAAATAAAAACATTCCTACATTTTAATTAAATTTTTCCATAACATCCGTAAATTCCAAAGCAGTAACTTTGCGAGTGTTGTTTTATTTAAACTGGGTCTTTCCATCCATAGCAAGAATTTATCGCCCAGTTTTTAGCGAAAGTTTATGCCGATATATGCTTTGTTTGGACGTTACAATAAGTAATTTTAAGAAAAAAAAGTTCATATACATATGGGCTCGAAATATAAAGTGTTTAAGGTACAGGATGTCAAACTTTTAAAAAATCGGTTGTGCGCGACTGTCTAAAACAAATCATGGTAAAAAAAATCCAAAAGACTAATTTGTGTTTGTAGTTATTTAATCAAATAAAAGAAAAAAAATACCGAATTTGGAAAATATTTAGTAACGCATAGTTTTTTCTCAAAAATAATGGTCACGATGTGTTTCGGCACATCACTGGACTTAATTAACGAAGTTGACTAAACGACTATAGGTGTTATGATCGTTTTTTTATTTCGTCACCCTTAAAATTACGACCTCAAATGCATTATTTCCATGTTTTTTACGAGTAGTAAGAGCTTTTCTTTAAATTACTCAAAGGAGCACCACATACTTTAAAAATACCCTGTTACGTAAAGAGTTTATTCGAGAACGGTTTTGGCCTTTGTCAGGACGCAATATTGTTAGAAAAATTGTTCATGACTCTATGCGTTGCTTTATACTAAGTCCTAAAATTGAAACTCATTTAATGGGAAATCTTCCTGAAACACGTGTTACTCCTACAAGATCATTTTTTGTTTATGGTGTTGACTATGCCGGACATTTTTTGTTACGAGACAGAAAAGGTAGAAATTTTAAACAAATTAAAGTTTACATTGCACTGTTCGTATGTTTTGCCACAAAGGCAATCCACCTGGAGATTGTTACAGACCTTACAACAGACTGTTTTTTAGCAGCCTTAAGATGCTTTACGTCCAGACGCGGAAAGCCTTTTGAACTTTTTTCGGACAATGCAAGTACTTTTGTCGGTGCGAATAATGACATTAAACGATTTTTTGACGAAAATGGAACCTGTATCCATGATTCTTTATTGAATGACGGCATTCAATGGAGGTTTATCACACCTCGTGCACCACATCAAGGGGGACTTTGGAAGCAGGCGTAAAATCTATAAAGAGCCAATTGAAGCGTGTAATTGGAAATGCTTCTTTGACTTACGAGGACTTTTCGACAGTTTAATGTCAAATCGAGGCTTGCCTTAATTCAAGGCCACTCTGTCCTTTAACACAAGATCCTAATGACCAAACTCCTTTGACTCCTGCGCACTTTATAATTGGAGAAACTCTTACATCAATTCCTGACTACAATTATATAGAGATAAATTAAAACCAACTTTCTCGCTTTCAAAGAATGCAGCAACTATTACATTTTTGGACAAGATGGACAAAAGAGTATATATTTCATTTCTGCAAGAAAGAGTAATATGGAAAGAAAATTGTTAACAATTATTAAAAATTGGCACTCTTATATTGATTGAAGAGAATGGCTTGCCTCCACTAAAATGGAAACTTGGGCGAATAATACAACTACACCCAGGAAATGATGATGTTATACGCTCAGTAACTTTTAAAACATCAGCAGGCGTTT
Source organism: Aspidapion aeneum (assembly GCA_963576565.1). Classification (NCBI taxonomy): domain Eukaryota; kingdom Metazoa; phylum Arthropoda; class Insecta; order Coleoptera; family Brentidae; genus Aspidapion; species Aspidapion aeneum. The sequence goes on from OY755040.1 coordinate 80,720,717, forward strand.
TTAGGCGACTAGTTGTTAAAGTGTGCGTTTTACCAAACCAAACTAATTAAACCGTACCGCGAGTGCAAAGACTTAAATAATCTTGGCTGAATGAAGTAAGCTAAGACCGATGCTAAGAATTTTAATATGTTTTAAGACTTTAAAATGTTTACAAGACTCATTATAAGACTTTTAGTACTAACTTTAGGTGCTTGTTGAAACCCTAACACCAGTATGTACTAAGGCGTAAGTTTTAGTCTAGGTTTTGGTTTAAGTTTAAGGCTTAGGTTTCAAATTTAAATGTGCATTGATTTGGAAAAATTGATTTTTTGCCGAAACAGGCCGCAATTTATTTGGTATTTTTACCTGTACGGACGGTAAAATATCCTAAAAATTGAAAATTAAGACGATTTGTTCTTGAAATTGACCATATAGACCGGAAAAAAGAAGAAAACATGAAAAACGGATTTTTCTTCAACTGTCTAATTTAGACTTCTACGTCACTTTAAACCCCTAGGTCATGGGATTCCGACTAAAAATCGTCCTAAATTTTAAACTACCTACGGCGGGTGGTTTATCTCATTGTAACTTGAAAACAATCACGTTTTTGTTAATTTATTTGTTAAAAATGTAAAATTTGATAATATTTAGGAACGATATGACAAAATTTTATACGATTTTTAGCTTCAATTAACTATTAGAGCGAGTTTTTTAGGGCAATGTACACAAGGCTGGATAAACCGGTTAGTACTAAATTCTCATATCTCTTTTATATTTAAGCATGTAGCTTTTAAGCGATATTTGCCTTGACGAGGAAAGTAAAAAAAACGGTCTTCAGATTAAAATCCAAATAAAGTCACACGCGATTTGTTTATTTGCAAATAATCTTTAAATTAATATAATTAAAAAAAAATATTTATTTATTTCAATGCTTTTAACATAAAAATATAAATTAATAACGATTTCTGTTGTTAGTTCGCTTCCTGATTATGCGCACTAGTTTAAAAAATCTGGGACGGTTGCTTTTGAGATTTTATGCAACTAAATAATTAGTTGAGGAAGACAACAATTTGGTTTTTCCTTTAATTGGTAGATTAAAAAGTAAAGCGGGCTGTTAAAAAAATCAATTTTTAAACCTTATAGATAAAGACAGTTTAATAAATAGGTAGCTACCTAAATTTCACATATTTTGTAATATTAATGAAAATTTAGACAGAAGTCTCAAGTAGAGTAGGGGAAAATTCGCCGCGGATAATTTGTCGCGGGGACAGTTCGCCGCGAGATTTTTTGTTTTACGATATTACTATTAATTGTTTAAACAGTTTTATTTAACTTGAATTGAATATATTTGTTTGATCATAACTTTTTTTAAACTTTTCCAAATAGGTATTTGGTGACTAGTATACAATTCAACATTTTTTTTATTAGAAAAATAAATAAAATGGCGGATCTAAAATGGCGGGCTTTCCCATTAATTTAACCAATATGCATCAAATTCGGAACTTTGGGGTGTCTCAGGTCCCTAATTATGATTTATAACTTAAACTTAGAATAAATCAAAATGGCGGATTTTTCCATTTATGAACCGATTTGCATCAAACTCGGAACTTCAGGGTTTTTTGAGATCGCTGATTATGATTTCTAACCTAAACTTAAAATAAATCAAAATAGGGGATACAAAATGGTGACTTTTCCATTTATAAACCGATTTGCATCCAACTCAGAACTTTGAGATCTTTCAGGTCGCTGACTATTATTTTTCACTTATACTAAAAATAAATAAAAATGGCGGAGTTTTCCATTTATGAACCAATATACCAAGATATTTTGCTTTAAAAGTCCAGATTTTTTTGTAAAAAAAGTTTAATTTTTTTTTAAATTTCAGTTTTTTTTGTACTAAAAAGTTTTAAAAAATGCATTGCTTTAAAAGTATATGCTATATATTTTGTGCTAAAAACTATGTCTGCTGGCCTGATAAAGGCCGGTATGCCACCGCGGTGTTACTAAATCACTTGTAACAATGAACAATAAAATAATAATCAGCGACCTAAAACACCTCAAATTTTCGAGTTTGATGTATATCGGTTCATAAATGGGAAAATCCGCCAATTTGTACCCGCAATTTTCATGTTTTTAAATTTGAGTCAAAAATTGTATTGAGTTACCTTAAGCGCCACGACGTTTCAAGTTTGAGGCAAATCGGTTTATAAATAGGAAGGCACAATTGTGGATCCGCCATTTTGATTTTTTTAGAGTTTAAGTTAGAAATCATAATCAGCGATCTGAACACCCTAAAGTGCCGAATTTGAAGCACATTAGTTTATAAATGGGAGAGTCCGTCATTTTTGATTCGCCATTTTGATTTTTTTAGTTTAAGTTAAAAATAATAATCAGCGACCTGAATGATCGCAAAGTTCCGACTTTGACTCAAATCGGTTCATAAATGGACAATCTGCCATTTTTTATCCGCCATTTTGATTTTTTTTTAAGTTGAGGTTAGAAATCATCATAAGCGACCTGAAACACCATAAAGTTCCGAATTTGATGCATATTGGTTCGGAAATGTGAAAGTCCGCCATTTTTGTCCGCCATTTTGATTTTTTTAGTTTAAGTTAAAAATAATAATCAGCGACCTAAAAGATCACAAAGTTCCGAATTTGATGCATATTGGTTCATAAATGAGAAGATCCGCCATTTTGGATCCGCGAGTTTATATATTTATCTAAAAAAAAATGTTGAATTGTATACTAACCACCAAATACCTATTTGGAAAAGTTTCAAAAAAGTTATTATCTAACAAATAAAGAAATATTTTATATGAAGTCAAAAAATTGTATTTAATTTTAATAAAACATTTAATACATATAAACATAAAATACATTTAACTTAACCAGATTTCGTACAAATGATATTTGAAGTATATATTCAACTGCATTAAAACATTAATTTGGCTTTTTCATGATACTGAAAAGGCTTTCTATATAAATTTCTTGATCATCAAATTCATTTTCTTTCAGGCCTTTGTTGTCCCCTGTTTTTTCAAGTAGGTAATTCCATCCATGTGTTTTTTATTTTGTAGGATTTTTTGTAGTTTTAAACCATTCTTCACAATCATACTTTTTCATTCTAGCGAAACTTTTATCACAGCTAAAAACTGTTATTTAAATCAATCTTGATAAATTAGCTGAAGTTGTTAAAAGTTGTCATAAATATCAAAAATTAATATAAATGTCAATGTAGCCAGCTCATTCGCTTCCTTGGCTCAACCTTTCTTAAGGAAAGCTTTATAAAATGAAAACGCTGAGAAATCTTGGAGGACGCTCCGCAAACGTCCGACCTTAAGGCTCGACTATAAATTCCACCCTAAATCAACTCAATATACATATAAATTTTATTGAAAGCGTTTGCTTTTTTTAGTGGCGTATTTGGAAAAAGGTTTTAGGGGGCTGAAACAGTTTTAAGGGTGGGGGGAGACCCCATAAGGCCATATTTTATGTTACTTTATATTTGTATTCATGAAATATGTGAAAAATTTCTAAAAAAAACTATTAGCTTAAGAGGGAGGGGGGTTCCCCCCCTTATATACGTCACTGGCTTTTTTAATCAATTTTGTGTTCAATTGACTCCAAGATGGCGGAACGCTTGTAGCAGTCATTTTCCATTAATGGTTTTAATACGCTCTAGCAATACAGATATATTTAAGATGTACGTGCACCAAGATGACAGCAGATGACAATCCCAGTACTTAGTACAGCAAGTGTCAGTCAAGTCACTTTTACGTTATTTTAATAAATTTATTTCTCAGTTTCGTTATGTTTGTGCAAGTTATAAAATAAAAATTACGAAATTATAACACATTTTCCGACAAAGTCAAGTTTGGGAAGTAAGTGTAAATTAAAAAATGTAAGTAATTCACATAAATAACGCTGCATTTTCACTTAAACCTCGTTCCCTACAAACTTAAACCTATAGTTGAAACCATTTCTTTTCCGTTTTTTCCATTTTTTTTACGAAATCCTTGCAGATTCTTATTTAAACCGGTTTGTTTCCATTGCGATATAACCTATGTAGTTATAATTAGTCAAAAACTCCATTAACTTTTATTAAGTTTAAAAGAAATTCAGTTAAAACGTTTCACAAAAGATAACCTAAAAGTTAAACTTAAACCTTAAACCATCTTAGTAAATACCGCTGTAAGAGGTTTCAAGGAGGGCGGCTTATGTTAGAGCCATAACTCTATTTTTAATAATGTGCAAAATCAAGATGCCACTAATTTATCGATATATTAAATAACCCATTATTATTATTACTATTATCTAATGAACTTTTTCCTACAACGTTATAACGCAGCTCTGTATCATATACGTAATATTATGTATATGCTCTGGTTATATTATGTATATGGAACCGGTTGAAGCCGATGAAGGGTGAAAAATGCCGACAGGCGATGAGGTCCCAGTACAAAACGCAGGGCGACGGAAGAGCTCGGCGACACATTGTCAATGTCAATATAATCTATAATTTTTTGTGAGCTTAATTTATTTTTAAAACTACGATGTTAAACTTTTAACTTGTTTGTACAATAAAAATGTGAAATGCTCAAAATCTGCACGCGTTGTTCTTTTATGACCAACATTATGATACAGTGGTATCAAGTGAAAAACCAAACCTCTCGATGATTGAACCATGATTCCCTAAAAAGGTACGTGAAGCCCCGGAATCCAACAAACCTAGTAACTTATTTCCGAGCACTTCCACTTCTAAATAAGGTCTCTCATATTTACGAGCATGACTTATTACAGTATCCAAGACATTCGTTAGCCTATCGGTCGATGCTTGTTCAGGCTGACTCGAAGGTCGACCGCCTACGAGCGCCTGGGTCCGTTTCCCTGACGATTACAATTACGATATTCTCTGACTGTTACCCCTGCTTGACCACAGGAATAACACTGCTTATTTCTAGGTAGTGCACACCCGATCGCCATGTGCCCTGTTTGATTTCATCTATAGCAAACAACCTCCCTATTCGCCCAACCAGATCTAGCATGTTGTGGTGGTTGTCTATCCCTGTCATTTACACTAGACTGACCACTAGCTGGTTGTTGTCTCTCTCTATCAGCTCTCATTTCTAGCAGAGGAACTGCTTGCTGGCTGCTGCCTATCTCTGTTAAATCTATTATCAGGATTATTTGAATTCTGTTAGTTCGATGTCCTGGTACTTGATATCTGAATTGCATCAACCCCTGTTGGAAAATCGTCATTATCGCTCTCTACGTCAACGTAGGCCAAGTCAGGTTAAATTGATTTGTTTCTCCTAGGTGTAAAATTCTCTTCCTCTAAACCATATCTCTGGTCTATTCTACGACACAAATATTTTAAATGTGAAAGACTATTCTCAGTAGCAATCAACCCATTCTTATAAATGTCCTGAGGTGTTTCTGAAGACGAAGGCTAATTTCGCCTCTTCAGAAACAGGACAGCCAAGTCTTTGAAAAATATATGATCATGACAGCAATATAGGTCTCTATAGACTCTCCAGGGCCTTGTTTACGCTTTTGAATTTCCTTCAACAGCTTCTCGCCATATGAAGAAGGAAGATACTCTACCATGAACCTCTGCTCTAGCAGTTCCCATGTATGGACTACTCTACGAACATCTTTATAAAAAGTCTAGGCTGACTTTTCAAAAAGGTCGATGCCTGAGTTTAGTAAAACCTTTTTGCTAACTCCTCCAACCTGACTTAACTCGTCCACTCTCTCAAAAAATGCGGTGATGGAGATCGTACCCCTCTCGCCTGTAAACTTTAAGTTCCATTTTTGCGGAGGTACAGGTGCACCGTGATATGAAGTCCCAGGATCACTTGACATTCGTTCTGGCGACGAACATGACAATGGTCGTGACTGAGCAATCGGTGCAATGCTACTTTGGAGGGCAGCTAAACTCTAAGTAACGGCAGACGGTTGTTGATAATCAAAAGCTGTTGTACCGTCGTTCTTAATCAGCACTGGGGGTGGTTCTTGTACTGATGTTTGAGTCGGGTTTATTTGCATTTCCATTTGCACTGGAGCAATGACCGACAGTTGGTTCGTAAGCTTTTTAGCTGTTCTCTGTGTGCTCGAGTGCTGTGGTTGCGGGAAATGAGACTGGTTGGGTGTGTTGCCAATATCTGACGAGTGGTCTGAGCTTTCACTCGTCGATTGACTTTCAGAAGCTTCATCATCATCTGAGGTCACGCCAACTCTTAGTAAATCTGTTGCTTGGCTCTGCAACCTCCCAATCAAACTCAAGGTTTCCGCAACCAGTATGCCTTTTGTTTGACTTTCTTCAAAGTTAGACGGGTTCATGTTGTTTATCCTGGCTAATACGTGTTGCAACCTTACAGCTACTTTTCTAAACTATCCCCCTTTGCTCGTACCAGAGAATTTCTCTACCAGTGCGACCAGACTAACAAGCTTCTTCATGCAGCTAAAAGCATCCTGGCCAAATTTAAAGGGGAAGGGTATCTCATACTTCCATCAGTCTTTTCCCTTTGCTTAATCAGCATAAGCTGTGGTTTCGTCTCTTCCACCGATCCAATGGCTATGCCTCTCCATGTTAATTCATAGATTAATTCGTCCTTGACCAAGTATCTTATGTCAGACAACCGACTCAAAGAAATAGCCATGGTGCCGTTTATAATAAAACTTTAAACTTTAAAACTCTTAATTATACTTCCCAATTATAATCACTAAACCACGCAATAACAAAGACAAATTTCACTTTAAATTCACTAGTGATAGTCACTATAAATTTTCTCACAGCTGTAGAAAATATAAAACTTAAATACGGGCAGGCGCGAACAAAACCGAAGAACACCGGAGCAGTAAGAAAATAAAATTTATTAGCATTTAAAAATGTAATCATAGTTTATATTAAGTATTTGCACAAACAACCATGACGTCCAACCTTGCAGAGAAAAATAACTACTTAAATCCTAAATTAACATTAACAAGTAGCCATCAAAAAGTTTAAAAAATAAACGAGAGACAAGAGCTTTGGCAGGTGTTGTAACGTGTCATTTTTACGTTTAAGGTAACGTTACATATTTGTTTATTTAGGTAAATAATCAAGGCTCTTCGACTCGTCTTTCTGTACACAAATTAAGGGTATTTTATAGAGCTAGGTATGTAGGTTATATAGTGTCCAAAAAGTTACCTTATAAAGGAGACATTTCATCGAATTACTGTGGACATTACGCACATCGTAATTTTGTTTTTTTGTAAAATTTTGTAATTTTGTTTGACGTTCATGAAAATAAACAGCTGTTCTGCTGGGGAATGGCGGCGTTGCCGCATCAAAAATGGTTTCAGTAACAGGAAGGAAACTCTTAGATGAACATTTCATTCGCTTATGTTTATTTTCGAGGATATTGGGACAATCCGAACCTCATATCCTTCACCGATTAGCTAGCTCTGATAGCACGAAAACATATTTGGGTCCACGGGTCGACCAGGAACAACCGAGGCTCCGCCCACTTTGATATCTTTATTAATTTGATAGGGAGAGGATAAAATAAATACGAGTTATGCACTTTTATAAATGGGAGATAAACGAGGAATAAAAACCAGGACTAAAAGAGTAAACAAAATCGTATTTTTATATTATATAAATTTATATATAATCATTTATGTAAAGTTAATAACTAGCTCAGTTAGTCGGATTGAAGGGTTTGTAGGGCTAGCTAGTGGTGAGCAAACTTAACATCTGAACATTCTTGTGCCGAGTTTAAGCAGTAGTGTGTATTTTTAGGTTCAAGTTCAGAAACAACTTTATTAATGTAGAAATGTTTTACAAAAATGGCATCAAACGATATAGATCTTAGATAAAGCATATATAAAGAGCAAAGGAAACTTTTGACTAAAACTGTAACTAAAATACAACTAAATTCTACACTTAGTATAGCTTTACTCATGTAGGAATTTGGTTGAATGTTCGAATATTCCTGGGTTTGCTGCATGCTCTGATCTCCAGTAATTGATTTTACAGTTTATGGTTTCAATGCTGAGCTTCTTATAGTCCTGCTGGTTATTTTTCTCCTAGTTGCTATGTTGGCAGGGGTCCGGTAGGCAAATGTTCGGTCTATGTATGGAGGGTGTCTCGACGTCCTTGTTATAAAAATTCCAACCGTGGAAATAGATCCGACAACACCTCAGTGTGCGTTTTACGTATTTTCAATATCCCCTTGGTCGATGCTGCCCCCTATATACCGGTATGGAAGTATTGGTGTATTTCCTCATTGGTTAGTTTGAAAACCGCGGGTTTTTTTTCCTCCAGTGTCGCAAACCGTAGTTAGTGATTTTTCGGTGAGAGCGTTTTTTTTTATAAATGGGTATCCTTATTTGAATTTAACCGGGAAAATTAGGTTGGTACTGTGCGTTTTACTGTCCCCACCACATTTACGAAGCGGTTTCCGGCGGCTTCATTTTTTTTGGGTTCTCGACGGAGTGCCTTGTCTCTTTCCTAACGAATTTTGGCTGGGTCGGCATCAAGTCTCTGGGATCGCCATTGTTTTTTTGGTTAGTGGCACTGCAGTGGCTGCAGGTTCTGTCCCAGAGACTGCGAAGAGTGAGTCCGTCGTGTTAGGCGTAATCTAAAGTGACGCTCACAACCTTTTGAGGGGGATTTAGGTCGGCCTACGCCATTTCTACGGGAAATAAGAGCGGTAAGTTCGATTTTTTTTAATTATATTTTTTTGAGTTCTTCAAGACGGTATTTGCCTCCCAGATTGTAATTATTTTTCGTGTAAAATGTACTTTTTCGACAAAAGACGTGGGGAATTTTTGGAGTTTTTTTTATATTTTCTTAAAACCACGTTTTGGATAAAAACTATATATTGTTTTCTCCTTTGGTTACTGCACCGTCCATTCCATCGACGGGACAGTTGTGCTGGTGGAACGAGGTTCTGTTCCATCGACGAGCCAGTTGTAACCCTGGGAAAGGTACGTTACTTTAGTTCATCTGTTTAAAACTACTTTATTTTATTGAGTCGACATGGGGTTCTTGATTTAAATTACTCGGTGTAGGGGAACTTCGTGCAAAATAGACGAATTCCAGGAAGCTGAAACATTTCATTTTCCACAGGGTTTTACGCTCGGGCAAGGATCCCACAACCTTTTGACCACCATGTGCTGCCTTAGCATCATGTGCTAAGCAAGCACGAGGGGAGGCGCGGACAAGCCAGGACAGGAGTAGCAGGAGGAGAACAACACCAGGTTTACAGAATAAAACACACATGTATAATCACATAAAATAATCAAGGACCAAGGTAGGAGCAAGCAACATTTGATATAATCTTTTTATATAATTTTTTTGCTATAATTTTCCATATAATTTTTTATTAAGTACAACTTTTGAAATTCTTGTAAACGCAAGGTAAAGGTATGACGTCATAACCACAATTTTGCGGTATTATTAAGCTAAATTTTATTGTGAAATTGCTATTGCGGTTATTTTGGCGCTGACTCGTTCCCACAAATTACATTGATTTATATTTCATGTTTCAAGTATTATTCTCAGACTTCAATATTTTTTTTTGTATTTTAATCGATTTCATTTTCATCCTCCTGTGAAAATAAACAAGATGAACTAATTTCTTTCGTATTATTTGTACAGCCCAAGTGACCAACTTTGCAGAGACAAAAGAGAGATGAGGTTATATTTTTTTAGCGATTTCCTTACATTGTTTTGCTTAATGGGGTAGATCTCGGGTTGGGTTGCTGTCTGTCTCATTCTACCCAACGTAGAATGATGACAGCAGATATTTGGTTCAGATCTCCCCTATGACGGAATAATTTTGGAAGTATATATTTTTTTTAACAATCATTTATATAAGTGAGTCTTACACTACTGACTCAAATGTAGGTACACTGTGACCTGTTGGAAATGTGCATCTACCTATAAGGAACTTTCTATTTGTGTCATTTTGATTCATTTACGAATCTTTTAGAATTTTATTCTGTTTATTAGTCAATTTTTTGTTTTTTTAATTACACAAATACTCTGGAAGCCTCGGAAGTAGGTAGAATTTCATTGTTTGGCTACAACGTTTGGGTTGAACTGTATTTTATTTAAGATCTTCTTTGTAAAACATTGATATTAAAACACTGTGGCGCACTTAAAATTTTCTTATTTCTGAACCCCCCCTTCTCCAGTGTATAAAAGTTACCGGGCATATCAATGTTTTACCTAGCTGGAAAATACAGTTCTGCTTCCAGATATTTGTTTAATTATTCAGTAGTTTTTTTATGTCAAAAATTGGCACAGCGTTATTGCTCTCTTTACAGTGTCACAAAATGGCGGCAACGTCTTTTAGTTTGCCACAAAATGTCACCCAACGCATTTTAATAGGCCACAGTGTCTAGGTCTTATGTTTCACTCCTGCGTGAGTAAAACTAAAAAAATAATTGCGCTTATCCTAGCTAAACTGGATTAAAATTAAAGTTAAGTTATGTTTGTTTAATCCTTAAGCAACCGAATAGGTAAATTTATCCCTAAATGGAACGTACAACAAACTACCTATAACAAAAATCCCAAAGCTGTTGTACACAGTTAACGCTAGTGTATACTCCTGCTATTGCAGAACGGTTCAACAAATCAAAAACTAAAATCGCCGTATAAAATGATTTTTCTATATATATACAGGGTGTTCCATTAAGGATGGCAGCCGGATTTATCTCAGATACTAGTACAGCTACGACTTCAGGAAAAAAAAATTATAACAAAATCGGGCTTTGTGAATTTTCCTAAAATATTTTTGTTTCTGTAGCTCGCAGCTAGGGGGCAGTTATAACACCTCCCAACTATAAAAATTGAATTTTTTGACAAAACTCTATGATAAACATATACAAATTTTGCCAAATTCGTATTTCTTGAAAAATTTTGCATAATTTGGACCTCTCACTTGTACCTCTTTCTCTCTTCCCCACATGGATGGAATGAAAATGTCTCTTTTTATTGAAAAAATAATTATTTCTACGTGGTAACTAAACCGAATCTTATTATTTATTTCACTTATTAAGAAAACCCTAAAAAATGCAAATATTCTTGATTTTTTTGTATAAATTAAAACTTTTTTAAAGTTTTTTAAAAGTACCAAACCAAAAAACTTAAATTTCTTAAAAAATTCAGATACAAACCCATTAATATTTTTACGTGAAGTTGTCAAGCGATATTCATTTAAGATATTACTGGAAGCCGCAAGTCAAGATTTGACTTAGTTTTAAAGATATTCAAAAAATAGTTTTGTTTGTGTATTATGTGGTGAGACGAGACCTTATTTTGTTATTTGCATGTGTCACACCTATTATAATTTTTGGGCAATTTAATGTTTATTGACGTTTTATAATTTGTTTTTGACATAAAGAATTATAAAACGTCAATAAACATTAAATTGTCCAAAAATTATAACAGGTGTCACACATGCAAATAACAAAATAAGGTCTCATCTCACCACATCATACACAAACAAAACTATTTGTTAAATATCTTCAAAACTAAGTCAAATCTTGACTTGCGGATTTTAGTAATATCTTAAATGAATATCGCTTGACAAATTCAAGTAAAAATATTAATGGGTTTGTATCTGAATTTTTTAAGAAATTTATGTTTTTTGGTTTGGTACTTTTAAAAAATTTGCTCTTTCGAAAAAGTTTTAATTTAAAAATCAAGAATATTTGCATTTTTTAGGGTTTTCTTAATAAGTCATATAAATAATAAGAGTCGGTTTAGTGACCACGTAAAAGTAATTATTTTTTAAATAAAAAGTGACATTTTTATTCCATCCATGTGGGGAAGTGAGAAAGAGGTACACGTGAGAGGTCTAAATTATGCAGGATTTTTCAAGGAATAAAAATATGGTAAAATTTGTGTATGTTTATCATAGAGTTTTATAATAAAATTCAATTTTTACAGTTGGGAGATGTTATTACTGCCCCCTAGCGGGGAGCTACAAAACAAAAATATTTTAGGTGAATTCACAAGGTCCTATTTTGTTCTAAAAAAAAATTCCTGAAGTCGTAGCCGTACTAGTATCTGAGATAAATCCGGCTGCCATCCTTAATGGGACACCCTGTATATCTATATATATATATATATATATATATATATATATACATATATCGGTTTGACAACGTTCCACGTCTTCCGATACACAATCTCCACTCTTTTCTGTTTGCCCATAATTCATCATCTAGGCCTCTTATTCGTATTGCACTGTCTATTCCTTTTCTCCAGCTTTTCCTCGGCCTTCCTCGTTTTCTTCGGCCAGTTGGTTTCCATTGTAATATTTGTTTAGGTAGTCTTCCATCATCCATTCTTTGTACATGTCCTTACCACACCAGTTGTTTTGTTCTTATATCATCCACTAAAGTACGTTCACTCACTGGCATAATTTCTCTTATTCTTTGATTTGTAACTATTTCTCTTTTTGATTTCCCTGCTGCTCTTCTCCAATAGTCCATCTCCGTAGCGGAAAGCATTTTTTCTGTTCTATCTTTGATTGGCCATACTTCTGAGCCATATGTAATAATACTTTTTACAATGGTGTTATATATAAGCTTTTTGTTATGCTTTGATATACTTTGGTCCCAAATTACTCCATTTAATAAAGTTGCTCTTCTTCCTTGTAGGTTTCTATTTTTTATTGCTTTGTCTAGTGTTCCGTCAGGCGTAATTTTTAGACCTAAGTATTTATACTCATCATAGGACTGAATTCTCTCCCCAGTATTTAAGATTAGATCCTGTTTCGTTCCACCAATACACATATACTCTGTCTTATTGATATTAACCACTATTCCCCACTTATTGTACTCTTCTATTAGTTTTCGTGTCATATATTCGAGGTCGTCATAATCCTGAGCCACCACTATCTGATCATCGGCGAAACATAAAGTATGTAAGGTGGTTTCATCCAACGGAATTCCCATGTTTTGGCATTTTTTCTTCCAGAGTTTAAACACCTGTTCCAAATATATTTTGAAGAGCGTCGGCGAGATACAGCAACCTTGTTTAAGACCTTTATCTACTTGAAAGCCTTTGGTTAGTTTTGCTTTTATTTTAACTTTTGCCTTACTATTGCGGTGTAACTCTTTGATGGCCTTAATTAGTTGTACGCTTATGTTTGTCTTTTCCAACGCTTTCCAAAGTAGATTTAGTGGTATACTATCATATGCCTTCTGCAAATCTACGTAAAGCAGATGGAGCTCTTGTCCGTATGCCATTTTCTTTTCAATAACTTGGGTTATACAAAAGAGATGATCTGAAGTCGATCTACCCGCCCTGAAACCGGCTTGTTCTTCTGCCTCCATATCTTTATATTCGCTCTCCACTTTATTTCTTATTATTTTGCCATATATTCTGCTTAGCGTACTAGTTACAGATATACCTCTATAATTGTCACATATATATTTCCTTCCTTTTTTGTGTATTGTGGATATATATATGACGTTTTCCATTCAGTTGGTACTACAGCTCCATTTAAATATTTTTAGAAAAGATTCCATAATCTCCAAAACAGTTCTTCAGTGCCATATTTAATAAGTTCAGCTGGGGTATTTGCGGGTCCGGCAGACTTACCGCTTTTTAAGGTTGTGCATACGTTTTTGACCTCAGAGATTGTGAGGGGTAATGGAGATCCCATCATTCTAATGATATTGTCTCTTTCGTCTTCCTTGATTTCTGCTCTTCTTCAGTTAAAAGTTTTTTAAAATGGTCATCCCATTCTTTGTCTGGTATTGGTAAAATAATATCTCTGCATGTTTCTTTTTTGATCGATCTTATAGTTTTCCAGCTTTCGGTACTTTTCCTACCTCCTAAGTAAGAATCTATTTTCTGGCACTTTTGCATCCACGATTGTTTTTTCTTATCACTGATCATTCTTCTCACCTTTGATTGCGCGATTTTGTATTATTCTCTGCTTCTATCTGTCTATTGGGATAAGTAGGTGTGATATAATTTCCTTTGATTTCAGGTTTTGTGAGGGTTTGGTCCTGGTATATTTGTGTATTTTCTTATGTTGGAAAAAACCGTTTTGGATTTTTATAAAAAGAATAATTTTTCTCTAAAAAGAATAAATCAAAACCCGCTTTAACCTGCTTACCTGTCCTTAAATCCGCGAATCTTGTATTGCTCAAGGCAACATCATCCCTTAATATATAAGTGAACGCAATAAACATGGGAACAGATGTTTATGTTATAGAAATCGTAAAATATGCTCCATCAAAAAAAATCCGATAGATAAAATTGTGTTGAATTAGACTAGTAAGGATGTTGTGTGTAATTAAAGAAAAATTACCGATGGTATAAAAAAAATTATACAAATAACGTCTTAATAGAACTGCAACTCTCTAATAATCGTTAAGATTAAATTTCCAAGATTTAAACTAAATTAATGCAAACCATGGTCAACGTCTATCCGTCAGTAAACAGTCAGTTTGTCAATAATATTAAAATATAATCAGAACACACCTGTTCGGACCCAAAACGTCACGTTACAGGAAGATTATATTAACATCAATCGGTCACAATAAGACGAAACCGTCAAACTGTCAAACCATAAAATTACGGTATCAAAGACCCTAGGATCGGACCGGAAGGTGTAAAAATTTTTTTTTGGTGTCGATCACGGTAGCCTAATAATAAAAAAAAAATAATTAGTGGCTCACTAAAATTTTCAAAATATTACTCTACCCTAATAGGTATTTTGGAGTAGGGAGTAAAAAATTTAAAAAAAAAGATGCTAAGTTTGAAACGCGAGGGTTCAAAATGAAGTTATTAGCAAGAATTTTTTCCTTTAATTCAGTAAAAGAAATCTTTAATTAAACCGGTAAAACAATTGCGGGGCACGGTACTACTACGCACCAAAAAAACATTTTTGCAATAAGAAAATTAAGTTTTTTTTTAAAGAAAAAATATTTTAAAAAAATTCAAAAAATTTGAAATTTTTTTAATTTAATTTTTTTTTAAGTAGGGTTGCAGCTCCTATTAGCGATCCTTAATAAAAAAATTAAAATAAAATTAACACTAGAAAAATCTTATTCGAGTTATGTCATGCAACAGTCTTTGTTATTTTCCTTTAAAAACAGTTGTCGATTCCCTTTCCTCTCTCAAAACTGTGTTACTTGTTACTTGTGTTAAAGCAAAGTGAATGAGCCAAGAAAAATTAATTTATTATCTGGAAAAAAAAATTATTGAAAATTAATTTTACTTAAAAATCATAGGGTAAAAAAGTATTTAAAAAATCGTCATTGCAAAAAAACCCATCAGTTTAGGAAAAGTAAAAAAAATAGTTATGAAACAGTTGAGAATAGTCCTGCGTAACAACCAGATCAAGAAGCCAAAAATACCCTATTACAT
This sequence comes from Aspidapion aeneum, assembly GCA_963576565.1. Taxonomy (NCBI): domain Eukaryota; kingdom Metazoa; phylum Arthropoda; class Insecta; order Coleoptera; family Brentidae; genus Aspidapion; species Aspidapion aeneum. The sequence continues at coordinate 80,736,086 of OY755040.1, forward strand.
TAATTTTAAAAGAGCATAATAAACTCACGGCCCCAATTAAACTTTTGTTATACTCAACAAAACTCGGCCTAAAACCCAAAATCTTGTTATTAGACATTTCCCCAATTTTCTAAGTATAATGTCAATAAACCCAAAAACTTGTGATTTCCATTCCAATTCGATCTGGACCCTATATATTTTTAAACGGTCAAACGCCCACAGGCAAAACAATATCTTATTTCAAAGAAAGGGTGAAGATATTTTGAAGAACCCTGTGAAAATAGGAAACTATTGTGGAAAACTGCTCACATCAGTGTTAACTTACTAATTCCTAACCTAAATATATATAGTTCGTTCATGTGCATGTTACTGTTTTAATTCCTATCATAACTAAACAGATCACAAAACGTGTCCTTCTCCGCAAGTCTGCAAGGTCCTGGAAAATGTCGGAAATTTGTGGATGTATCGTAATTTAGCAAAACCGAAGTTGCAAAATCTTAAAAAGGTTTGTAGGAAGTCCTCGTTCATCGATTTCTACATTCCGAACCAAACATTTCTTCCATTTCCACCCAGCTCGCGGGAGAAAAACCTCTAATTATTGCAATATAAAAGGTAGGGAGTTCTTTTATACCTTATACTAATAATATATTATGCATAAAAATATATGCCCTCAAGAATGTTTAGTCATTAAAGAAAAAATATTGTTTTTAAATTTACTCTTAGATTGGAATTACTTTATTCAATTATATAAAATAAGTAAGAAAATGTTTTAAAAATCAATGATACTAAATTTATTGTTTAAACCTGAACATTTTTCCAATTATTTCACAAAATGTATTGTAATATAAAAATTAGTTTCATTATTTGAGGTCACGAGTACAAAATTCATTTAAAATTAAGAAAAAATGAAATAATAAAAAAAAATTATTTCTTGATTGTACACACTTTTAACGCTTTAATTTTAAAGGCAACAAAACGAAGATTAAGTGAAAAAACTAAGCAAGTGAGTTGGAAGTTGAGTTACAATGGGCGCAGATGTAAGGCCCCGGGCTACTATATAATCTAGCATCAGATGTCTCTAAATCTTACTACCTTTTAAGTACACGCCATTGTCCCGAAATGGAAGCTATCTAAAAAAATTCTGAAAACTAGCATAGCTAATAATAATAATAAAAATAATTTAATATTATACCTAGTGTCCTCAAAAACAAAACGTTTTTTATTTTAAGACCCAAACACCAACCAATAAATTCCTCGTTGGTCACCCCAAAAAAATTATATCCTATCTGGACACCCTTTAAAAACTACGGCCACTATACGAACCGATCTGACCAAAACAAGAACTCGAGATATTATGTTTACACAAAAAAATAATCTTTTTAAGAAAAATTAAATTATTTAAAAAGAAGTAAAATTTTGAATTATTTTTACCAATTACCACCGCCTAGCATTTCTATCTAGTTAAAATTTTCTTTTAAATTTATTGACCAATTTCACGGCAAACAAAAAATTACTGAATTTTTCAAATGACTAAAAAAACTAAAAACTTATATCTATATTTATCTCAGTTAAACATTTCTTTAGTGGTATTGTATCTAGTTGGCTCTCCAAATCCATTTTCTCTGTATTCAATCTGGAGCAGAAAACTTCTCAAGGCTCAAACATAAATGTTTGCACTCCAGTGGCCATGACCAAGCTATGACCTGAACGCAGAGAAAAAATACAGAAGAAATAATTGTTAACCAGAAAAACTTTAAATTATAGAAATACCCGTAGGTCATTTTTAAAACATTCACTCCTAAGCTCGACGCTGTATTCTACCAAAAAAAAATTGACTAGTCACGAAAACACAACTAGACTCGACAAACAAAGACGTAAAAAACCTGCCCCAAAAAAAAATACCCCAAAGAAATATTAACGGGATTTCTGACACATTAATGTTCAGCCAATATATTGCTCTAGGGATTTTAGCCTTGTGTTTCCTAACCTCCCGAGCTAACACTAAGTAGTACCCACCTCTGACCCGATGTAACTGTGTGACATAAGATGTTAAGTGCCATCAACAGTTACCTCCAAAAAAACAAGAAAAGAAAATGACAATGCAAAATAAACTCATTTCCTTTTCTTTTATTTATATTAATTTATACTTTCAACTAAATAAAATTACTAGCTGTTAGGCTATATTGACCTTAAAACAACCCAGCCAAGAAAAACTTGTATGCAACCCTGTAAAAATATTCCAACTTCCAAAAAATCATCAAAAAAAATAATAACTTGTTGACCTATATAAAATAAATTGGATGCACTTTTTATTCAAAAAGAGGAAATCTAATAATTGGCGAAACAATTTCTATTTTATCACAGGCAGGAAATAATAGGGTAATCTTAGTAGTAGGCAACTATAAATAACCTGTGGAAAAAAAATAGTCGAAAAACACACTACTTATGTCATATATTTAAAACTTAAAAAAGACCATGTCCGGAATCCATCCACCTATAAATCAAAAAAAAAATTGAAGTAAATTTATGTTAATGTATTTTTCCTTAAAATTTTTAAACAAAAAACTTCAAAAAGTTAAGAACGTGATTTGGATGCCGTTTAATAAAAACTCCCATGTCTCTTAATCTACTTTCTTTTCTTGCTAAATAAAAATGATTCTTTTCTTGTCCCAGAAAAAACCTGTGAAGATAAGCTAATAAAAAAAGTCATGAACATTATTAAAGCAACAAAACGAATTTCAAATCCACGCTTAAATATTACCAAAAAAAAATATAAAAAAAAATGTTATTTCCAAAACCAGGATGAAAAATATTGTTCTTTAATAAAAAAATGATTGGGTGTCTTTGGGACAAAAAAACACACGTTGAGATGCCAATTTGACACTTAAAACCATGTTTTATTTTAGTTAACCAAAGGAGTTAATGGACATTTTTCAAAAACAAACCAAAAAAAAAGCCTACGTTGGGTGCGATTGCGAGGAAATTTTTCTAAAAAAACAACCTAACCAACAACACACGTCGGGCGCCATTTGTGTGGGGATTATGTAACGTGTCATTTTTACGCTTAAGGCACACGTTATATATTTGTTTTATTTCTGTAAATAACCAAAACTATTCGACTCGTTTTCCTATACACACATTAAGGGTATTTTATAGAGCTGGGTTTTGAGATAATATATTGTCCAAAAAGTTACTTTATAGAGGAGGCATTCCATCGTATTATTGTAAGGGCTGTGCGGCATTATTTGGGCATTCTAGTTGGAGCTTGAGATCAAAGGTTTTGGAAAAATCACATAAAAATATTTTTAGAGTTCAGTGTTTTTGTTTGTTGACGTTTATGGACTAAATAAACAGCTGTTCTGCTCGGTACAAACTGTGGACATGGCGGCGATGCCACATCACAAACTATTCACGATGTTTTCAGGAACCGTGGGAACACACGCTCATTTATTTTGGACGTTCGTTTATTTATATTTTCGAGAATATTAGGACAATGGTTTCTTTTCCGGATCTTTTCTTCTTTACGGATTAGCTAATTTTGGTAGCACGAAAGCATATTTAGGTCCAAGGTTTGACCAAAAACAACTGAGGCTCCGCCCACTTTGATATCTTTACTACTTTAATCAAAGGAGAAGATAAAATAAATACAAGTCATGCACTTTTGTAGATTAGGGACAAACGAGGTATAAAAACCAGGACTAAAAGAATAAACAAAATCGTATTTTGATATTATATAAATTAATATATAATCATAGTTCAACAAAGTTAATATCTAACTCAAACGGATTGAAGGGTTACGCAGGGCTAGCTAGAGGGGAGAAAACTTAGCATCCGAGCACCCTCGTGCCGAGTTTAAGCAGTGGTTCAATGTGTATTTTCAGGTTCAAGTTTAAAAACAACTTCATTAATGTAAAAATATTTTACAAGAGCATGAGACTCTTAATCTCAGGGTCGTGGGTTCGGGTCCCACGTTGGGCGACATTTGTGACACTTATTAAACGTTGGTCGACATTTGCGACACTTATATAACGTTGTGCGACGATTTGTGACGCTTATACTTTTATGTATCACTCTATTAATTACTGGGTAATTAAACAAATATCTGGAAGCAGAACTGTATTTTCCAGCTAGGTAAAACATTGGTATGCCCGGTAACTTTTATACAGTGGAGAAGGGGGGGTTCAGTAATAAGAAAAATTCAAGCGCCACATGTATTTAATACCAATGTCTTACAAAAGGATCTTAAATGAAATACAGTTCAACTCAAATGTTGTAGCCAAACCATGAAATTCTACTCACTTCTGAGCTTACCAGATTATTTGTGCAAATAAAAAAACAAAAAAAATTGACTTATTAACAAAATAAAATTTTAAAAGATTCTAAATGAATTTTTAACCCACAGTTAAAATGACACAAATAGATAACAATTTATAGGTAGATAGACATCTCCAACAGGTCGTAGTGTACCTACATTCGAGTCAGTATTGTGAGACTCGATTACCTACTTTATGGGTTAAAAAAAAACACTTCCAAAATCATTCCGTCATAGGGGAGATCCGGACAATATATCTGCTGTTATCATGCTACGTTGGATAGAATGAGACAGCCAGCAACCCAGTCCGAGATCTAGCCCATGAGGTAAAATAATGTTATAAAAACGCCAAAAAATATAACCTCATTTTGAGTCATTCTATCTCTCTTTTGTCTCTTCAAAGTTGGTCATTGGGCTGTACAAATAATGCAAAAATTTAGTTTATCTTGTTTATTTTAAGACTGAGGTTGGTACTGGAAACATGAGATTTACTTAAATAAATGAAATGGATGGAAACAAGTTAGGGCTAAAATAGCAAGACACTTTCAATTGTACATGAAAATTTAACCTAATTATGTCGCAAAATTTTGGTTATGACGTCATATTTTTATCTTGCGTTCACAAGAAATACAAAAATTATTATTATTATATGAACAGAATTATATCTAAATGGTTTGCTCCTACCTTGGTCCTTATTATTTATTTAATGTTTTGTTATATCTTCTTAATACCAGACATTTTCCATGCAACTCCGGATCTTGGTCATGCCTACGCCCACCCTGGAGATCTCTTAGCACATGGTGCTAGGGCAGTACATGGTCAAAACTATAGCTGGATACTTGCCCCGAGCGTAAAACCCTGTGGAAAATGAAATATTTCAGTTTCCTGGAATTCGTCGGATTTGCACAAGGTTCCCCTACCCAGAGTAACCCCATGACGACTCAATAAAATGAAGCAGATGTCAACAGATGAACTAAAACAACCCTACATACCTTTCCCAGGGTTCCCAGTACTACGGCCGGCTTCCCACCAGCACAAACGTCCAGGTCGATGAAGTGGACAGCACTGTAGACAAAGGAGAAAACCAATATATAGTTTTTATCCAAAACGTGTTTTTTTTAAATATATAAAATCTCAAAAAAATTTCACACGTCTTTTGTAGAAAAAATATATTACACAACGAACAATAGTTACAATTAGGGAGGCACTCAGTACTTAATATTAAGGAATCCCCAAATAAAAAAAATCGAACTTACCAATTTGTTCATAGTAGAAATGGCGTAGACCGCCTTGACTCCCTCAACCAGACGATGTGAGCCGTCACTCAAATACGCCAAAACAACGACGGACTCACAGTTATACCGTCTTTGGTATAATTCTGCAACTACTGCAGTGCCAATAATCACAAAAAAAATGGCGGACCAAAAAACGGCCAGCAGCTCAGCCAATTTCTTTAGAAAAGAAGGAGCACACCTTGCCCAAAAAATGAACAAGCCGGAAGTCTTTTCTTAATTGAGTGGGGCAATAGTACCAACGAAATTTTCCCGGTAAAATTCAAATAAAAACGCAAAACCGTCCATAAAAACACTTTCGAACAAAAATTCCTTAGCGGTTAGGTTTTGTAAGCCTGCCAAAAAAGGTGCCAATTTTAACACTAGTACTTCAGTACAAATCTGTAGGGGGCAGCACCAATCAAGGAAATATTCCAAACCCGTCTACTGCGCATTGAGGTGTTGTCGGATCTATTTCTACCGAAAACTACAAGCTGCTTCACAAACGAGGATTTCGAGATGCACGTGCACAGATCAAAACAAATGTCAAAACGGACCACTGCCAACATAGAAAGTAGGAGAAAAATAACCAGTTAGACTATACAAGACGCTAACCCTACCAAGTCCACTTCCAATCCCTGAGTTCGCATGCGTAGATCTACCAATATTAGTTACCTCATGTATTAGAATAGATGTACAGGGTGATTTTCACTTGAATGATTCTAACCACATGAAAATAGAAAGTTTCAAAAACCTAACCTAACGAAACCTAATCAGATCTAAGCGAACCGAACCAAAGCAAACTAAACCAATATTTTTTTTCAAAAAAAAAACTTTCCTGACTTCCTACCCGGGATCCTAGAGGATGTGAATCCGAACCGGACCGTACCGAACCGAACCTATCCAAACCTAACTCTACCCAACTAAACCTAATTAGCAGTACATGTTGTAGTTTAGTTTGGTTAGGTTAGGTTTGGTTCAGTTTAGTTAGGTTCGGTTTGGTTCGGTTCGGATTCACATCCTCTAGGATCCCGGGCAGGAAGTCAGGAAAGTTTTTTTTTGAAAAAAATTATTGGTTCAGTTTCCTTTGGTTCGGTTCGGTTAGATTTGATTAGGTTTTGTTAGGTTAGGTTTTTGAAACTTTCTATTTTCATGTGGTTAGAATCATTCAAGTGAAAATCACCCTGTATTCATCTATTCTAATACATGAGGTAAATAATATTGGTAGATCTGCGCATGCGAAGTCAGGGATTGAAAGTGGACTTGGTAGCGCGGTTAGACTATAAGAAGTTTAGGATTGAAACCATCAACTGCAGAATCAACAAACATTTTAATTATATTTTTAGTCAAAGTTTTTCTTTGTTCTTTATACAGGGTGTTCGATGAACCGTCAAATTTTTTTGGGATATTGTTGTGGTCATTTGCTACCTTTTCAACCTTGGAATTTGGGTCATTGTCACGACTAAAGAGATATGAATTTCTAAATTTTTTTCTCAAATTACCAAAATCTCACCTTTAAATCCCCGTAATCTTTTTATTAATGCCTGGAAAAGTAAAATTTTTTTATAATTCTGTAATCTTATGCTTCTTTAACTAATTAATAGATTTGTTAAAATTGATATACCAAAAAGACATACGAGGTTTTTTATTGAAGGACATTAGTGATTTTGTGAAAGAAAATCAATTTCAAAACTAAAAATTAAAAAAAGTATCGACAATTGAGAACTTCATTTTCTTTTAAAAACTTCTTTAGTTGATTACCTTTCTAACGGTATGCTACACATTGATAACAAAAAACATTTCTGCTTTAAAATACGGATATTCCGTCAAAAGGGCGAGACTCGTTCGGAATTGGTAAGAAAAACAATTTGATGTTTATGATTGTTTACCTACTTAAACAAAAGTTAAACTTTTAACAATAATGTATTGTGTTCTATATTTATAAATTTTGTTCGAAACGATCATAAACATCAAATTATTTTTTATATCAAGTCCGAACGATTATTGCCCGTCTCACGGAATATCCATATTTTAAAGCAGAATTGTTTTTAGAAAGGTAATCCACTAGAGACGTTTTTAAAATAAAATGAAGTTCTTAAGTGTCGATAATTTTTTTAATTTTTAATTTTGAAATTGATTTTCTTTCACAAAATCACTAATGTTTTTTAATAAAATACCTCGTATGTCCCTTTGGTACATAAATTTTAACAAATCTATTAATTAGTTGAAGTAGCATAAGATTACAGAATTATAAAAAAAATGGTGCTTTTCCAGACATTCATAAAAAGCTTACGAGGGCTTAAAGGTGGGATTTTGGGTAATTTAAGAAAAAAATAAAAAAATTCATATCTCTTTAGCCGTGACTAAGGACCCAAGTTCCAAGGTTAAAAAGGTAGCAAATGACCCCAACAATATCCCAAAAGATTTTGACGGTTCATGTGCCGAACACCCTGTACATGCTTTCTATAAGATTCATACATTTTGACACCATTTCTGTAAAATATTTTTACAGTAATAAAGTTGTTTTTGAACTTGAACCTAAAAATACACATTGAACCACTGCTTAAACTCGGCACGAGTGTGCTCAGACGTTAAGTTTTCTCCCCACTGGCTAGCCCTGCATAACCCTTCAATCCGTTTGAGTTAGATATTAACTTTATTTAACTATGATTATATATTAACTTATATAATATTAAAATACGATTTTGTTTATTCTTTTAGTCTTGGTTGTTATCCCTCGTTTTTCCCCAATCTACGAAAGTGCATGACTTGTATTTATTTTGTCTTCTCCTTTGATTAATGTAGTAAAGATATCAAAGTGGGCGGAGCCTCAGTTGTTTCTGGTCAAACCTTGGACCTAAATATGCTTTCGTACTACCAAAACTAGCTAATCCGTGGAGAAGAAAAGATCCGGAAAAGAAACCATTGTCCTAATATCCTTGAAAATATAAATAAACGAACGTCCAACATAAATGAACGTGTGTTCCCACTGTTCCTGAAAACATTTATTTCATAAACGTCAACAGACAAAAACACAGAAATCTAAAAATGTTTCTATGTGATTTTTCCAAAACCTGTGATCTCAAGCTCCAACTAGAATGCCCAAATAATGCCGCACAGACCTTACAATAATACGATGGAATGCCTAAAAGGTAACTTTTTAGACAATATATAATCTCAAAACCCAGCTCTATAAAATACCCTTAATGTGTGTATAGAAAAACGAGTCGAATTGTTTTGGTTATTTACAGAAATAAAACAGATATGTAACGTGTGCCTTAAGCGTAAAAATGACACGTTACAATTTTAACTTAGACATCCTCAACATTAACATTTCTACAATCAGATCAGATGTCTATCAGGGGAAATGAATCGACCCCTGCCCTCCGTAGATTCCAGGTACACTTCGACCCGGAGAGTTTGCACCTGTCTAGGGTCCCATTCCCACGGTTACGGGAGAAGACCACATCGGTATGAAAGGCAGAGAGGATGGACCTCGGTACGGTAATCATAGCGTAGGTGGCAACCCTTTCTTTTAGGGATAGTATAAAAGAGTACAGCTGTTGCCTTACAGTATGGCGTTGGATCGTCAAAGGCTAGAGGAGAAAAACCTTGATAAAAAATCCTGGCCCTCCAAGTAGGGGGTTGAGGCATTAGACTGGTTCTCTAATACTTTTAAAACAAAGATATTACCAAAAAGCCTAAACGAAGCTTCGGAGCAATGGACGGAAATTCTCGAAGACGAAAAAAGCAAAGAAAAAGGACTCTGAATATAGCTACATGGAACGTACAGGGAGTGAACCAAAAGTTGGACATTATTGCAACCGAAGTGCAGAATAGTAAGATAGACATTATTGCACTCACAGAGACAAACAAGAAAGGAACAGGTACAAGTAGTGTCGGTAACTTTGTTCACATATTCACTAGAGTCTCAAAAGAAAGAAGAGCAGCCAGAGGGGTATCCTTATTAATCAAGAAAAACCTCAAAAATAAGATTACAGACTACGAGTACATTAATTAAAACATACTTCGAGTTAACATGAAGATGCTTGGACACAATATAAGCATAATAACAGCCTACGCACCATCAAATGACGAAACGGTAGCTATAAAACAAATGTTGTTCGACCAACTTGAGAGACAATCACTAAAATCGGCAATACTAGGGAAATAATTTTTGATTTTAATAGTCGAACTGATAGACAAAGCCAAAGCAAAGTGGTAGGACCATTGTGTGAAACCCATAATCTAAAAATAAATAATGGTTTTTTTTAAACATAAGGTTATTCATCGGTATACCTGGATTCAGCCAACAAGAAATCTTAGATCAATCATTGATTATGCTATAGGTGGACAACACTCGGAAATAAAGTGGTATGATGTGCGAACACTTCGTGGTGTTACATGTGGATCTGACCACCATCTGGTAAAAGCAAAAATAGTATTCCCTGTATGAAAAACAAATAGATAGGAAAGTATTGGAGAAAATGAAAACCTAGAGTGTATCGAAGAAAATCAAAAATACAACTTTAGAAGTCTAGCAATCGAAAGTACGCAAAGATAGTATCAGAAACGACTGGATGAAAAATTATTAAACACACAGCATTCATTTGAACAGCTATATACAAACATAGTAAAAAGCTTGAAGGAAGCAAGCAAAGAAGCTGTTGGATACCAAGATAATAGAAATAACAATAAGATGTGGTAGACAGAGGAAATACAGGAAATGGTCAAGGAGAAAAAACGCACATACTTGAAATGGCTCAGCACTAAAGAACAAAGAGACCTAGAAATCTACAGGGATACCAGAAGACAGCTAAGAAATTTGATACGCACAGAAAAGAATGAAATGTTCGAGCGCAAATGCCACGATATAAATACACACGTAGGAGGTAGGCAGAGCTCTGAAGTATGGAAATTCATTTCTACAGTAAAAAACCCAATAAAAGAAAAAGTAAACATCCAGATCATCAAACCAGAACAATGGACAGAACACTATAAGGGACTGCTGCAGGAGACGAGACCCGAATATCTTGTTACGTAGTTTTAAAGATAAGTGCCAGAAGGGCCTTATCAAAAATAAGAGACCACCAGAACGCTGTAACACATTAAAGGTATGTGCCGCTAGCTAACAGCCGAAGAAGGTCGCAGGTTAAAATTTACTGGTGTTCAAAAGGGCGCCAGGTGGTTTATTCATGCCCACATACCCTAAAGTCGATACCACCAAACCAAAATTTTACCTCTGGTGTCTCTAACATAATTATGAAAATAAATAAATATTTAAAGATATTTATTGCAATTGTAATTTATCATCTTTAATATTTTACTGTTCAAACAAAATCTGAGTTATTTTTATCTCAACTCGTATTTCCAGGGCAAGGAAAAAAAGAAACAAAAAAATTATAAAAGATTTCAACTTTATAAAAAAACCTGGGCAAATTTACAAAAAGACTATTGTTTTATCTTAAATAAAACCTATCTTTGGGCGCATACGTATGCATAAAAAAACTAACTTAATGTTAAATAAGTTTACCTACTTATCTTAATTAACGACTTAATTACCGCATAATTTTAATATATATAACGAACGCTTGTCAACCATAGTTCATTCACTAGCCGGAAAAACCGAATGCTTTAAAAGTCATTTTATTATAAACCACAAAACGTCTAAAATTAGTGTTAACAACCGACACTATGATGGATAGATGGATGGACAACTTTCAGTTGTAAAATAACAAAATCCACTACGTGGTACTTAGCCTTATTTCCAGGGCTCTAAATATGCAGGAAAATGACAGGTACTGTGCTTTTCTCGAAGAGATTCACAGCTAACATAGGACCTCAAAAGTAGTTTATTGACTCCTCAAAATAATAGCAATGGGCTCGCTATGTACTTGTTGTAAACTTCAAACTTTGAACTCCGAAATATTTGGTACTTTAGCAACCAAAACTTCGCCATATAAAAACGTCTGAAAGAGGAAAAACAACCCTCAGTATATTTTATCTTGTACATTTTATTTTAAGTTAGTTTAAGAGTTATGTAATGATTTAGTTTTCAAGATATTTTTCTCTTAGAATGTTAGATTTTTTATTATACCAACTTAAAGCAGAATTCGAACTTTTATTTTCTTTTGTAATAAAGAAGTTAAGTATCAACTTTTTTTTTATTATGAGATTAGTTAGCTGGTAATTAAAAAGATAAGTAATTGGCCCTCAATAAAATAATTAGTAATTATTTAAGTAAGTTATTGAAATATCTTTTCTCATCTCAAGTCAAATCTGAATTTACTATATGTTAGGTTGTAAAGTCAATAGTTTCCTGGCTGTTTTACCTATTTTCTAGCCTAGGAAAATAGAAGAAAGCTGTCTTTAGCCTAGCCAAAACTTTAAGAAAAAAATAGAAAAAATAAAGATAAGAAAAACTCACCCCGGAAATCAATCCTCACAAAATTTCACGAGACGTTTTTCCACTCTCAGTATAACTCGAACTCAAATCACTATACCCTTTAGGGTTTTCTAAACTTGCACAATGCAACGCAATGCAACTCAAAACCAAGAAAAATGCAAGTTTAAAATTTATTGTAACGAGTCAATAAATCAAAATCTCCGGCTTCAAGCCTGTGTTCACATCGCAACATTGAATAATTTCTGTTCTCGTATGTGTTAAATTCTGACTGGGCGCGCGACAAAAAAAAAACCTTATCGCCTTTGTTTTTTTGTGGTCCATCTAATTTTTTGCATTAGACCGAATTATTTCTAATATATATATACAGAGTGTTAAATTAATATAGGGGATACCTAATATTTTTATGTAAGCTTAAAAGCCAACGTAACAAACTCCCCTTTTGCTTTCTAAAAAAAAAGAAAAAAAAAAAAAGAAAAAAAAAAAGATTTATTCATTCACCTTGATATCCTTTATGTGCCACGAACCTAAGAACTTACCAGATTCAAATTCCTCCAATTCGTACACATTAGGAGATCTTTTAGCAATAACTTTACACTTAATAAATTTAGGAGCTAACTTAGAAGTAAAATACTGACCAGCATTGGAAAGGACATAATTCTTTTTCCACACTATTTGACCTATACTTAAAATAAGAGGTCGACGACGTAGATTGTAGCGTTCTGCACTATTAGCATAAGCTTTAGCCAAACGAGATTTAACATCTTGATAAAGTTTCTTAAACTCACTCATATTTCGACTATCAAATAACAGTTCAACACCTTCAGTATCCACTGTTCTATTTAATTTATTGTGATGTTTTCCCGACACAAATGGTTCTCTACCAAATACAAGATATGCCGGAGAATAACCTGTCACTTCATGTACAGCCGTACGTAAAGCAAAACCAAAATGATGTAAATGACGTTGCCAATCTCTATGAATGTCTGATACATATGACCTGATCATTGTTTTCACAACCCTGTTGACTCTTTCAGTTGGATTAGCTTGTGGATCATAATAAGCATTAAACAAGATGGTACAATCATATGAAGCACACATTTTTCTAAATTCTTTACTAACGTACTGTTTTCCATTATCGCAAATTACCGTTTTTGGTACTCCATATACCATGAAAACATCTTTCTCTAAATAATTCACAACAGCCTGACTAGTAGCTGTTCGGATAGGATAAATAAGCACAAATTTGGTAAACAAGTCGGTAACAACTAGAATATATCGATTTTGTTTATGTGAAAGAGGGAAAGGACCTTGTAAATCTGTACTGATTACTTCCCAAGGAGATGAAACATTCCTAGAACTCATTACGCCATGCGGTGCTTTTTGTTCAGGTTTTTGAGCTTTACAAACATCACATTTCTTAATAAATCGTGCTATATCTGAATCCATTAAAGGCCAATAATAACTAGACATCACGCGCTTTTTAGTCTTAAAATAGCCAAGATGACCAGCTGTAGGTGCATTATGACATTCCAGGAGTACTGTCTCTCGAAAACTCTTAGGAATTACCGATTTCCAATCATAGTCACTATCAAATGATGGAGGACCAACAGAACTTAATTTATAAAGCCTTCCATCCCTTATAGACCATTTCGGGAATTTCTCAGGATCTTTCTCGATCTGAGATAACATTTTTCTATACCAGGTATCTTGATCGTCTCGAGTAACCTCAATCAAATTTACATCAACCTCAATAGCTCGTGATAGAGCGTCAGGGACCACATGAGATTTACCTTTACGATGTATAATTTCGAAGTCGTAGCCTTGGAGTCTCAAGGACCATCGAGCAAGACGTCCAGAAGGATTTTGTATTTTGTGTAACCACAACAAGGAATAATGGTCAGTAATGACCTTAAATCTTACACCCTCGATATATGGACGAAACTTCTCAACACTCCATAGTACACCAAGACATTCTAATTCAGTTACAGAATATTTGGACTCTTGAGCAGTTAATGCTCGTGATGCATAAGCAATAACATGCTCGCCATCTTCAAACTCTTGTGTCAGAACACAGCCTAACCCAACTTTTGATGCATCTACCTGCAAAGTGAATTCTCTACCAAAATCTGGACACGCCAAAATAGGAGCACTGATAAGTAATTCTTTTACTTTAAGAAAAGCCTGATTAGCTTCTTTACACCAAACAAATTTAGCAGATTTCCGAGTCAATTTTGTCAACGGAGAGACGAGAGAAGCAAAATCTTTTATGAATCTTCTATACCAACTTACCAAGCCTAAAAATGAACGAACCTGTTTAACAGTTCTAGGGGTTGGATAATTAATCATGCTCTCGATTTTGGAAGGACAGGTACGTAATCCTTTTGAGTCAACTATGTAACCGAGGTACTTTAATTCTGATTTAATAAAGTCACATTTCTCGGGGTTGATAGTCAAACCTGCCGAGAGTAGTCGATCAAATACTTTCTTCAGAACTTCAATATGACTCTCCAGATCTTTTGTGGCGATAATAATATCGTCTAAATATACCCAAACCATATTCTCAAGGTCACGACCTAGCACTTCTTCAACGAATCTTTGAAAAGTAACAGGCGCATTCGCTAAACCAAATGGCATTCGACAAAAATGAAATAATCCACCGCCATAACCAGGAACAGTAAAAGCTGTTTTAGCTTTACTAGATTCTTCCAAAGGAATTTGCCAATACGCACTTTTCAAGTCAATCGATGACAAAACCTTAGCATCTCTTAAACGATCCAAAATGCTGTTAACAAAAGGAAGTGGATAAGCGTCCTTTTCAGAAATTCTATTTACAGCGCGAAAATCTACACAGAAACGATAATCACCTGATTGTTTCTTCACCATTACCACCGGAGAGGACCATGCTGACTTTGAAGGTTCGATTACATCTAAACTTAACATTGTCTTAACCTCCTCATGAATCTTTTCCATAATGTAAGGCGAAACGTTGTAATATCGTTGTTTTATAGGGGAGTGAGATCCTGTATTTATCTTATGTTCAATGCCAACCGCACACCCTAAACCAGTACCCATTTTCTGCATAAAGTCTTGCACCAATGAATTAACTCGTTCTCTCTCATCAGATGTGATTGAAATTAACCCAACATTTTGTGTGTCATCAGTAGGAACACCAAAATACCATGAATTGTCCGAAAAATCTGCCACAATGTTCATGTCTTTCCAAAAGTATATTCCATAAACTATCTCTAAATCTATATCTAAAACTACCAAAGCTTTTACAACTACCACTTTACCTTTTAACTCTATAGGTAAACACACTTGACCCAATACATTACAACTATTTCCATTTGCAACCTTAACATTAAAATTATTTTGCTCTAAATATAAATTTAAACTAAGTAATTTATCCCAACCTCGACGACCAATAACTGTCTGCGAAGCACCCGAATCCAGAAGTCCAATAAAATCTAAATCAAAAATTTTAACTTTTAAGTAAGGACGAGGATCATTTTTAACTAAGGAAAACATAGCATCAATTTTTGTTCTCTTCATTTCAACCTTTACAAAATCTAGCCATGCTTGCCAAGAAGGATTCGCCGGTTTTCTGGTTACTGAGATCGGCGGCCGGCTGTCTGCTGATCTCTGTGGCCTTTTTCCGATCTCTGACGTGGACCACAGTCACAAGAAAACTTTTTAACTCCTTTCTTCCCACAACGAAAACAAAAAGTACCAGTACGAGGCTTAGAGCAACGGTTAAATGAATGACCAGGCTCCGAACAGTTCCAACATACTAGACTACTAATTTGAGTAGTGCGAGTCTGTTCTTTTCTGCAATTGGTGTCATTATTATTTCTAGACGACTCATTATCGCGACATGCCAAGTCAGGTTCTAAGAAACAAATTTTGTTAGTATTAGACCGAAAATTAGAATTTTGTTTTCGAGAATGTTCCAGTTTCCTATACGCCTCTTGAAGTTCCTCGACCGTAGTAAAATTAAGAAGAGCCACGCGCTGATTATAGCACGAGGATATATTTCTACGAAAAATTTTAAGCATATTTTCCTCTGGAACCGGATTTGGTAAACGTTTAAACAAGTTAAGCATCCTTGCAAAATAATCACCTACGCGCTCATTCACACCTTGCTTACTAGCCTTAATCTCATCTAATAAATCTTCATCATGATCTTCAGAAAGATATTCTCTCCTGATCTCACGCTTAAAGTCACTCCAAGTCTTAACTCTATCCTTAACCCCTCGGTACCAAATTCTAGCGGACCCATCCAAAAGATCAAGCGCTGAACTAACTAACTCGTCTTCTGAGACATTACGAAGTACCATTAACTCCTCAGCCCTTTCAAGGAACGCCCCTACTGAAAGACTGCCTTTTTTATCTTCTCCCGTAAAAATTAAATTCCACTTGTAGACTGGAACGGATGTGGTGACCCTAGCAACACCTGATTGATTCCTTTTTGAAGCGAAGACTGGGTTCAAACTTGCACCAGTTAAAATATCTGTACCGGTAGATGTACTTGAACTTGTCTCCAAAGCCGAAGTTGTACCAGCTGACACATTAGCACTAAAATGTTGAGGTGGAGCTAAAATATTAGGAGATAAACCACCAGAAGTGTCCCCCATAAACAATGTGTCCAACTGAGCCTCTATGTTACCTAGCCGATCTAATAATTCTTGTTTTTGCAGTTCATAGGCCTCCTTTTCGTCTTCAGTATTCGATAAATCCAAACGACCTAATCGACCATACGCATGTTGGATGCGGGACTCTACTAATCGATGCTCATTACTGCGACTGGTTTTAACCCTAGGTAGAAATTTTTCTATCTCCTCTACTGTCTTAGTAATTTCAGGAAATTCGACTTTAAAATCAAACTTATAACTTTCATGTACAACAAGCTGTCCAAACTTTTCTGTTTTTAAAAGTTCTGCGAGTTTTTGTCGTAATTTGGTAGTAGCATAGCCTTCTAAACCCGCGTATCCACGAACCGACAATTCATAAAACACATCAGAACGAGGTAACCTAGTAGTATCCATTTTAATTTAGAATCAGGTGAACCACAAAAAAAACTTGCAAAAGATTTTAATTTAAAATATTAGCTTTAAAAAATAAGGAGAAAATAAATAGGAGCTAATATAAAAAATAAAACTTGGTACCGACCAATTAATTTTAACCTACTTATTAATTTTAAGTATTATTTACAATAATAAAATTCCGGAATCCATTTGAAGTTAAAATGTCCAAAGAAATAATTTATTTTCTTTCAAATTTTAATTTTATTTGATTGATTTATTATTATTATCTTTTTAATTGTATTTGATGAAATTATTAGTTTTTAATTTGAAATGTTTTTTTTTTTGGTTTATAGAAAAACACGATTTTCTACTTAAAAAAAATGGCAAACTATTTCCTTAAATCATTAAGATTTTAATAAAGCATTTCCTAAAAAACTCCGCCCTGAAATAAAATTTAAAAAATAATATGCGCAGGCGCAAAATAATGTGTCCATCCATGCATCAATTATTTCTAACCTACTTAACTATGCATACCTAAGACCTATTTGCCCATCAAAAAAAATAGTTTATTCTCAAAAAATAAAAAATTATTATTTTTTTTTTAAATTAATTTTTAAAACTTTGCTCGTTATTTAACTAGCCCCGCCCTGAAATAAAATAGGCCCCACGTCGGGCGCCAAAAATGTGTTACGTAGTTTTAAAGATAAGTGCCAGAAGGGCCTTATCAAAAATAAGAGACCACCAGAACGCTGTAACACATTAAAGGTATGTGCCGCTAGCTAACAGCCAAAGAAGGTCGCAGGTTAAAATTTACTGGTGTTCA
Organism: Aspidapion aeneum; assembly: GCA_963576565.1. Taxonomy (NCBI): domain Eukaryota; kingdom Metazoa; phylum Arthropoda; class Insecta; order Coleoptera; family Brentidae; genus Aspidapion; species Aspidapion aeneum. The sequence continues at coordinate 80,753,901 of OY755040.1, forward strand.
AAAGGGCGCCAGGTGGTTTATTCATGCCCACATACCCTAAAGTCGATACCACCAAACCAAAATTTTACCTCTGGTGTCTCTAACCTAATTATGAAAATAAATAAATATTTAAAGATATTTATTGCAATTGTAATTTATCATCTTTAATATTTTACTGTTCAAACAAAATCTGAGTTATTTTTATCTCAACTCGTATTTCCAGGGCAAGGAAAAAAAGAAACAAAAAAATTATAAAAGATTTCAACTTTATAAAAAAACCTGGGCAAATTTACAAAAAGACTATTGTTTTATCTTAAATAAAACCTATCTTTGGGCGCATACGTATGCATAAAAAAACTAACTTAATGTTAAATAAGTTTACCTACTTATCTTAATTAACGACTTAATTACCGCATAATTTTAATATATATAACGAACGCTTGTCAACCATAGTTCATTCACTAGCCGGAAAAACCGAATGCTTTAAAAGTCATTTTATTATAAACCACAAAACGTCTAAAATTAGTGTTAACAACGGACACTATGATGGATAGATGGATGGACAACTTTCAGTTGTAAAATAACAAAATCCACTACGTGGTACTTAGCCTTATTTCCAGGGCTCTAAATATGCAGGAAAATGACAGGTACTGTGCTTTTCTCGAAGAGATTCACAGCTAACATAGGACCTCAAAAGTAGTTTATTGACTCCTCAAAATAATAGCAATGGGCTCGCTATGTACTTGTTGTAAACTTCAAACTTTGAACTCCGAAATATTTGGTACTTTGGCAACCAAAACTTCGCCATATAAAAACGTCTGAAAGAGGAAAAACAACCCTCAGTATATTTTATCTTGTACATTTTATTTTAAGTTAGTTTAAGAGTTATGTAATGATTTAGTTTTCAAGATATTTTTCTCTTAGAATGTTAGATTTTTTGTTATACCAACCTAAAGCAGAAATCGAACTTTTATTTTCTTTTGTAATAAAGAAGTTAAGTATCAACTTGTTTTTTTATTATGAAATTAATTAGCTGGTAATTAAAAAGATAAGTAATTGGCCCTCAATAAAATAATTAGTAATTATTTAAGTAAGTTATTGAAATATCTTTTCTCATCTCAAGTCAAATCTGAATTTACTATATGTTAGGTTGTAAAGTCAATAGTTTCCTGGCTGTTTTACCTATTTTCTACCCTAGGAAAATAGAAGAAAGCTGTCTTTAGCCTAGCCAAAACTTAAAAAAATAGAAAAAATAAAGATAAGAAAAACTCACCCCGGAAATCAATCCTCACAAAATTTCACGAGACGTTTTTCCACTCTCAGTATAACTCGAACTCAAATTACTATACCCTTTAGGGTTTTCTAAACTTGCACAATGCAACGCAATGATACTCAAAACCAAGAAAAATGCAAGTTTAAAATTTATTGTAACGAGTGAATAAATCAAAATCTCCAGCTTCAAGCCTGTGTTCACATCGCAACATCGAATAATTTCTGTTCTCGTATGTGTTAAATTCTGACTGGGCGCGCGACAAAAAAAAACCTTATCGCCTTTGTTTTTTTGTGGTCCATCTAATTTTTTTGCATTAGACCGAATTATTTCTAATATATATATAGAGTGTTAAATTAATATAGGGGATACCTAATATTTTTATGTAAGCTTAAAAGCCAACGTAACAATCTGGCAGCCTCTCCGAGGAGAGACATAGAAGTAATCATCGAAAAAGAAATGATAAAGAATAGTATTAAAAAGCTTAAATCCGGAAATAGCGGACCTGGGGGAATATAGGCTGAAATGCTTAAATATGGATCAGAAAAACTACTCGAAAATCTCACATATATTATCATCAATGCAAAAACGGACATCCAGTACATGATGATTGGAAAATTGCATTCATATCCTCGATACGATAAAAAAGGAAACAAGCTGGATTGCAACAATTACAGAGGAATTTCAGTAACCAGTACTCTAAGTAGATTGTACGGTAGGATTCTTAGAGATCTAATAGAGAATGATTTTCATGAACAAGAAGAAGAAGAGCAAAGTGGGTTTCGTGCAGGCAGATCTTGTAGTGATAATGTTTTTTGTCTTGAACAAGTAATTGAAAAAAGGAGCGCCAGAAATATAGAAACTCATGTTACCTTTGTGGACCTACAAAAAGCATATGATACCGTTCCAGTAGAAAAATTATGGACAGTGCTAGAGCAGACTAATATTAATCATACATACATAAAAGCAATAAAAGAACTATATAAAGGGTCAAAATCTAAAATTAAAATCGGGAATCGACTTTCAAAAGAATTCCTGGTAACGAAAGGCTTAAGACAGGGATGTTGTATCTCTCCAACTATTTTTAACATATATATCGCAGTAGCTCTAAAAAACTGGAAACGCAAAGTACACGGCATGGGAATACAACTTAACGACCGATTTACCATATACACACTACAGTTTGCTGACGACCAAGTAATTGTGGCTAATGATAAAGAAGACATGGAGTATATGATGAGAAAGTTAAGCGAAGAATACCAAAAGTGTGAACGTGGACAAGACACAGCACTTATGTATTGGAAACGAATCAAGTGAATTAGAACTAGAGAATGGACAAACAATATCTCCATGCAATGAGTATGTATACTTGGGTGTCACATTTGATAAGACAGGAACAGACTGTAAAGAACTGGAAAAAAGAATAGTAAAAGCAAAAAAGGTTATTGGTTGTCTTAACAGTATTTTATGGAGCAGAGAGATAAAGAAGAATGTAAAATTTAACATATATGAAACAATGGTGAACAGCACGCTGTTGTATGGAATAGAGACTTGTCGCGTAACAGAAAAAGCAAAAATGGAAAGTGTCGAAATGGATGCAATAAGAAGATCAATGAGAATATACAGAACAGATCATATAAGAAATGAGATCATAAAAGAAAGAATGGGAATCGAGGGAAGCATAACGGATGACATCACTAAAAGGCAACTGATATGGTACGGCCATGTACAACGGATGAGCGACGAAAGATCACCAAAGCAGTTCCTAGAATGGCAACCAATAGGGCGCAGAAAAAGAGGGCGTCATAAACTGGAATGGCAACAGTCAATCCAAAGATCAATGAGTCAAAAAAACCTGACGGAAGTTGACTGTCAGGATCGAAGGAGGTAGAGAATAGGCGTCGGACAACGTAGAAAACCGTTCTAAACCGACATAGTAGTACATTGATATTTCCTTCCTACCGCTATTAATGTACCTCACCTCTCTTTTTGTTAGTGTTTTCAAAGTTTCTACTACTACTACTACTACTATGTCGGTTTAGAACGTTTTTCTACGTTGTCCGACGCCTATTCTCCACCTCCTTCGATCCTGACAATCATCTTCTGTCAGATTCTTTTGACTCATTGATCTTTGGATTGATTGTTGCCATTCTAGTTTAGGACGTCCTCTTTTTCTGCGCCCTACTGGTTGCCACTCTAGGACCTGTTTTGGTAATCTTTCGTCGTTCATCCGTTGTACATGGCCGTACCATATCAATTGCCTTTTAGTGATGTCATCCGTTATGCTTCCCTCGATTCCCATTCTTTCTTTTATGATCTAGATTTTGACCATTTGTATAGTTCTTTTATCGCTTTTATGTATGTATGATTGATATTAGTTTGTTCCAACACCGTCCATAATTTTTCTACTGGAACGGTATCATATGCTTTTTGTAGGTCCACAAAGGTAACATGAGTCTCTATATTTCTGGCGCTTCTTTTCTCAATTACTTGTTTAGGACAAAAACATTATCACTACAAGATCTGCCTGCACGAAACCCACTTTGCTCTTCTTCTTCTTGTTCATGAAAATCATTCTCTATTAGATCTCTAAGAATCCTACCGTACAATCTACTTAGAGTGCTGGTGACTGAAATTCCTCTGTAATTGTTACAATCCAGCTTGTTTCCTTTTTTATTTCCATACTTCAGAGCTCTGCCTACCTCCTACGTGTGTATTTATACCGTGGCATTTGCGCTCAAACATTTCATTTTTTTCTGTGCGTATCAAACTTCTTAGCTGTCTTCTGGTTTCCCGGTATATTTCTAGGTCTCTTTGCTCTTTAGTACTGAGCCATTTCAAGTATGTGCGTTTTTTCTCTTTGACCATTTCCTGTAATTTCTCCGTCCACCACATCTTCCTGTTATTTCTATTATCTTGGTATCCAACAGCTTCGTTGCTTGCTTCCTTCAAGCTTTTTATTATGTTTGTATATATCTCTTCAAATGAGTGATTTGTTTTAATTAATTTTTGATCTAATCGGTTCTGATACAATGTTTGAGTACTTTCGATTTCTAGACTTCTAAAGTTGTATTTTTGATTGTCTTCGATGCACTCTAGGTTTTCATTTTCTCTAATACTTTCGTTCTTATTTGTTTTTCTTAGAGGGAATAATATTTTTGCTTTTTCCAGATGGTGGTCAGATCCACAGGTAACAACACGAAGTGCTCGCACATCATACCACTTTAAGTTTCTATCTCTCCTAAATACCACATACTTATCATTAAAAAATTCTCTATTAAATACACTAGGTAAGAGCCAAGATTCCGTTCATATTATGACATCATAACAGACGGCACTTAAAATAAGTAAAAACTCGTTAATTTTTGAATTTAATCCTTGCACGTTATGATAATATAAGTTTAATTTTTTATATTTAGAGTTAATGCACATTATATTTATAGTTAATGCAATCAGATTCGATTCAGATTTTATTAAAAATACATTTGAGTCTTCGGTCTGCCTCAAAAATATGTTGCCATTCTTTACCCATAAAAATGTCACATTATTTGTTTCTCTGCACTTGGCAAATAGTACCTTATTCTTTCCAGTTAGTACTTCATTGATGTAAATTGGAGTCTTGGCTTCCGCTCCTTTTATCTCCGGAAAAATATCTGCAACTGGCTCTGCTTTATCTTTCTTGCTTTTATAAACTAATCTTTTTTTAGCCGTGAGACAAACCCCAAAACCAAAGTTTTTGGTTGATTTTTCCTATTTTTTCTCTCAGCTCAGTAGCAATAGTCGATTTGATTTTCTTCAATTTTTAAACTTAATGTTCTACATAATGACATTACTGTAAGAAGTATGTTTTCGTCCTTAAACTCAGGTACCCCTTCAATTTCAACCATATTAAGTTTTGATCTCTGCTCTTGAAAATGTAAGGCAGCCTTCAAATCCTCGTTTTCTGTTTTTAGAGAGGCGCATTCTGTTTCAAGTTGATAATTTCCATACATGTTTGAATTTGAACGGCATGCGCTTTTATCAATCCATTAGTTTCAATTCAGTTCAATTTTATCATGGCAACTATTAAGGGATGTTTCTGTGTTACCTACTTTGCCAGAAATATTTTTTTATAACCTTCATTCGGTCCGCTATTGAAGGGTTGCAATCCTTGCATATCCAATCTTCGATTTTTGCACAGATTTTTTTGTCTATATGACATGTTTCATTACATGTATCTGTTTTGCAGTTTGTTTCATTACGTTGACTGAACATTTGTGTATTGCATGAATTGGAAGAGTTCATTGTGCCTTGTTTTTTTTTTAACAAAATATAAATCAGCTGCTCTAAATGCGAAGGAAACACACTGCACAAAAAATGTAAACAGATTTGACCTTTCACCTTGAATTTGTTTTATTTTTATATACATATGTAGGCATTTTTAAAATTACTATTTTAGCCAATCAAAATCTAATTTTATTGCACTAAGTAATGTATTTAGGCAGTTGCCCTTTTAGTATGATGCACTTAACTTGCCTATGCACACTTGTGCCAAAAATTAGAAATATACTTGACTAAAAAACACTAAATTGTCGCCATATGACGGAGTTCTTCAAATACACGTGCGAATGGTATAAAATTGATTACCTTTGAAACCTACTGGTTATTAGAAAATTTCTTAACAGATACGATAGTCAGATATTGCTAGGTGGATGTTCCAGTATTTCATAATTTAAATATGTAAGCCCTGATGTCCTTTGGATTTACGTGCTTCATCCTATTTATATAAAAGTTTTGGATCAAAATCCCCAGTAATGGTTTTTCTTTTTTGAGACAGTCAATAAAGGATACTCACTGCGTTCCAAAAATTATTTTCCTTCTAAATTAACGGTCATTTCTTTATAAGAGCTCTTTCTTCAAAGGCTGTACTACTGCTTTGATTGTATTTTTGACGTTTAGTGATAAATCCAAGTCTCCTCTACAGTGGCAAATCTACGGTTTAAATCTACAAGGTTCTTTCTAAACAGAATGTGGTACCCATTTTGCTCATTTAAAGTCAATAAATTATGCAAAATTTGAACTAAACACTCAGGTAAGATGCAAATTGCCTTCACAATTTCGATTGTTTTGTGGGCCAATACCATATTGTGCACTTTATTAATTGTTACATGTGTACGTCCGCCGTTATATAAGTATCATAAAACTCACCATCAAGAATGAAAATTAGACGTGAAGTTCAGCATCGATTCGGGATTTTATTTGGGTCGACGACTTTTTCTATTGTATCTAGATAGATATCTTATAAAGAGTAGTTAATATTATAAATATATTTGGAATAGGTTTGGAACAAAATGCAAGCTAGAAGAACAGAAGAAAGAAGAAAATTGCGCCAACCAATAGTAATCGTTCTGGAAAACGAAATAAGAGACAATCTAGCTGATCTAAGAAGTATGGTAGCCAGAGATTACGCCGCTATATTATTAGGAATAGGTGACGCAAAAAAATTCCATCATATGAACAACAAAAATAACGATTCTTTGTCAGACAAGGACAGAAGGTTGTTCGAAACTTTGTGCTTCATGTTGATCAAAGTGATATGGATTGCTCTGTTTAGGAAAAGCTTGTCCCTAATAGGTAAGCTTCATATTAATTTTAACTCTATTTGTGTGGCCTATTAAAATGCGTTGTGTGACATTTGTGGCAGCTTAAAGACGTTGCCGCCATTTTGTGACACTGTAATTAGGATAGTGACAATTTGCCAACTTGTGACACAACAAAACCATTGAATAATTAAACAAATATCTGGAAGCAGAACTGTATTTTCCAGCTAGGTAAAACATTGATATGCCCGGTAACTTTTATACAGTGGAGAAGGGGGGGTTCAGAAATAAGAAAAGTTTAAGTGCGCCACATTATTTAATACCAATGTTTTACAAAGAAGATCTTAAATAAAATACAGTTCAACCCAAACGTTGCAGCCAAACAATGAAATTCTACTTACTTCCGAGGCTTCCAGAGTATTTGTGTAATAAAAAAACCAAAAAAAAATGACTAATAAACAAAATAAAATTTAAAAGATTCCCAAATGAATCAAAATGACAAAACTAGAAGCACTTTACAGGTAGATGGACTCCTTTAACAGGTCATAGTGTACCTACATCTGAGTCAGTAGTGTGAGACTCGGTTATATAAATGATTGTTAAAAAAAAATACACTTCCACAATCGTTCCATCATAGGGGAGATCTAGACCAAATATCTGCTGTCATCATTCTACATTGGGTAGAATGAGACAGACAGCAACCCAGTCCGAGATCCACCCCATGAGGTAAAAATGTGTAAAGAAACCGCTAAAACATGTAATCTCATCTCTCTTTTGTCTCCGCAAAGTTGGTCATCGGGTTGTACAAATAATACAAAAATTATTAGTTCATCTTGTTTATTCCAAAAGGTAAAACTGGAAGTATTACCAAAAACATGAAATAGAAAAAAAAAATGAGTGAAATGTAGTGGAACAAGTCAGGGCCTAAGCAGCAAAACACTCCAAATTTCACAAGAGAAATTGTCTTAAATAAATGAAATGAAGGAAAACAAGTCAACTTAGTAGATACTCCGCAAAATTTTGGTTATGACGTCATACCTTTACCTTGCGTTTACAAGAGGTGTTAAATTATACTGTAAAAATTATATTGGAAAAGATTATGTCTAAATTATATTGTGAAAATTATATATGAAAAAAAATTATAGTTAAGGCTTGCTCCTACCTTGGTCCTTGATTATTTTATGTATAAATGTGTGTTCTAGTTTGTAAACCTGGAGTTGTCCAGACACCTCCTCACTGCTACTGCTGCTCCTGGTTTGCCCGCGTCTCCCCTCGTGCTTGCTTAGCACATGGTGCTAGGGCAGCACATGGTGGTCAAAAAGTTGTTGGCTTCTTGCCCAAGCGTAAAACCCTGTGGAAAATGAAATGTTTCAGTTTCCTGGAGAACCCCATGTCGACTCAATAAAATACAGCAGATTTAAACAGATGAACTAAAATAACCCTACGTACCTTTCCCAGGGTTACAACTGGCTCGTCCGGCTTCCCACCAGCGTCCAGCACCGCTGTCGATGGAATGGACAGGGCTGTAGACAAAGGAGAAAAACAATATATAGTTTTTATCCAACACGTGGTTAAAAGAAAAATATAAAAACGCCAAAAATTCCCCACGTCTTTTGTCAAAAAAAAAGTACATTTCACACGAAAAATAATTACAATTTGGGAGGCAAATATTACCTTGAAGAGTCCTCAAATAATAAAAAAATAAAAAAAATAAAATCGAACTTACCAATGCTCTTCCCCGTACAAATGGCGTAGGCCGACTTAAAATCCCCTCAAAAGGGTATGAGCGTCACTTTAGATTTCGCCTAAACACGACGGACTCACTTCTACAGTTTCTGGGATATCTCCTGCAATTCGCTGCAGTGCCAAAAACCAAAAACAAAGGCGATCCCAGAAACTGTTGTCGACCCAGCCAAAATTCGTTAGCAACAGACCAGGCAGAACACAAAAAATGAAGTGGCCGGAAACCGTTTTTCAAATGTGGTGGGGAGTGGGGACAGTAAAACGAGACTGGAAGAAAAGACCCGCGGTTTTCAAACTAACCAATGAGGAAATACAGCAATAGTTCCATACCGGTCTGTAGGGGCCAGCACTGACCAAGGGGACATTGAAAGTATGTAAAACGTGCATTAAGGTGTTGTCGGATCTATTTCCACGGTTGAAATTTTTATAACAAGGACGTCGAGACACCCTCCATACATAGACCGAACATTTGCCTACCGGACCCCCGCCAACATATCAAGTAAGAGGAAAATAACCAGACGGACTATAAGAAGCTCAGCATTGAAACCATCAATTGTAAATTCAATTACTGGAGATCAGAGCATGCAGCAAACCCAGGAATATTCGAACACTCAACCAATTCCCATATGAGTAAAGCTATACTAAGTGTAGAATTTAGTTGTATTTTAGCTACAGTTTTAGTCACAAGTTTCCTTTGCTCTTTATATATGTTTTCTCTAAGATTCATATGGTTTGACGCCATTCTTGTAAAACATTTCTACATTAATAAAGTTGTTTCTGAACTTGGACCTAAAAATACACACTGAACTACTGCTAAGAAGCTCGGCACAAGAGTGTTTAGATGTTAACTCACACGATTTCGTTTATTCTTTTAGTCTTGGTTTTTAACCCTCGTTTATCTCCCATTTACAAAAGTGCACAACTCGTATTTATTCCATCCTCTCCCTATCTAATTAATAAAGATATCAAAGTGGGCGGAGCCTCGGTTGTTACTGGTCAAACCGTGGACCTAAATATGTTTTCGTGCTATCAAAACTAGCTAATCCGTGAAGGATATGAGGTTCGGATTGTCCCAATATCCTCGAAAATAAACGTAAGGGAATGAAATGTTCATCTAAATGTTTCCTTCCTGTTACTGAATCCATTTGTGATGCAGCAACGCCGCCATTCCCCAGCATAACAGCTGTTTAACTTTATGAACGTCAAGTAAACGACGAAACTACAGAAATAAACAAAACAATCAAAAGTTTTAATGTGATCCTCCCGAAGCCTGCGATCTTAAATTCCAATTACGATGTCCGGATAATGCGATGTGCGTAGTGTCCACAGTAATTCGATGGAATGTCTCCTTTATAAGGTAACTTCCTAGACACTATATAACCTCCAAACCTAGCTCTATAAAATACCCTTACTTTGTGTACAGAAAGACGAATCAAAGAGTCTTGATTATTTACCTAAATAAACAAATATGTAACGTTGTCTTAAACGTAAAAATGACACGTTACATTTGTATGGATTACTACCTAGGTTAGGTTAGGAGGGAAACCACTAACTGGCAGCGTCAGCTGATTTCACGTAGACCTTTCAGTCCATTGTAATACTACATGTGCAGGAACATAATTTCACGAAAGTAATTTTAACCCTTTCTTTGTTAATATGAAGGACAGAGAGCTTGGCTGCTCAAATAAAACAGCCACATCTGTTTATAAATCGGGCGAGCGCTCCGAGCCCTATGTCCGTCAGAAAGTAAGGAAAACCTAGAGCGTTACATTTTGTCCTGGCAAGGCTAGGGCATTTACACAACAGATGTCTTCGCGATTCATACTATATGTACCGCCCCCGTCACGTCACCGTACCGTCAACGACACGTGTGAGGGCGCCCAATTTACATTACACCGACTAGTGATGAGCATTTTAAAACGTTTTACTGTTTCGAAACATTCGAATCGATTCATTTTAATGTTTCGAATCAGTGTATCGAATCATCTAAATTCTCGCATTTTTAGCTCGGAAACATCTTCGTTTCGTTATTTCGACTACTGCTACTGCAGTCCGCACGAACATTAAAAGCCTAAGGATGCTCCGGAAACTCGGACTGTTTCTAAATATGTGTAAAATGCGTCAGTTAAACAATCGTGATTAATGTGAACGTGAACCGAAACAGCAAATCAGCAAAACAATTCCTAGTAGGGATCACGAAACAACGGAACTGAACGCGTTACGCAACACTGCAAAAATTCAAAATACATGAATCACGAACGCCAACCGCACGTTCAGTCGGCTCGGCTCGGCTGTATCCGGATTCTTTCAAGTTTCAACTCGCAGTGATTCAGGATTTGGTTATCGATCGCTCTCGGCAACGATATATGTGGCAGAATAGTTGCGCTTGGGCTCGCCGCGTCTGGCCCGGGACTAGAGTTACGGAGATCAATGTGTCGATATTGATGTGTCGAAACACAGGCAATGAGGTGTTTCGGAACAGTGAGACACGGCACTGTTTCGAAACAATGTATCGAATCATCGACTCAGGGGCCATCTCTACCACCGACACTTCTGTTCTAGCAACTGGTGGGAGTGGTTTATTGCCAAATCAGTGTGTACAGTGAACGAAATGGCCTTACTTTAATGTTTTAACAAGATACTTTAGAATAAAGAAATAATGGGTTCATGTTGAATTTTTTTTTAAACAATGCCTGGAAAAATAGTGGGCAAAGATTAATTTTCAATATATTTTTATAGATAAAATTATTTTTCAAAATGATCCCACCATTTCCCTTTCTAGAAATTTGATGAGCATCTTGCTAAAACATTGAGAAAAAAAATATTTTAAAAAAAAATTCAAAAAGTACATTTATTTAAGTTTCAGTTTTGTTTTTTATAAAAAAATAAATTATATTATGATACCTGATTCAAAAGCCAAGAGCTTTCAACTAAGCCCTATGTCGCTTTTCTGGAGTAAGTAGTTCTCAAAATATCTTAATTTTTATTAAATATATGTTTCATCCAAAAAGGAAATTTTTTGATTTTCACAATTTAACAAAAATTATCAAAATCAGTAAGGTGGTCTGTCAAACATTCATTTCTTTTTGGTTGATTTCATATGAAATGATCACTGGGTGTATTGTTATCACGCATATTTCTCCCTCTCTGGAGACGAAAATACTTTCTTCTCTTAAGAGAAAAATATTTTGTCTTAAGAACAAAAAAAAAATTCAGGTTAATATTTTGCGGTCGACGGAAAAAATTAAAAATAATAAAAACAGCGAAACATACCAAAACTCCAAAACGTTCCAAATAATTAAAATAATCAGTCAAATATTTATAAAATATAGTAGGTATAGGCAGTGGCGTAGCGTGAGAGGTTTGCCCCCCCCCCCCCGTCCGAGTGTACGGGCGCCCTAAGCTTTATTAAGCAGCAGGGCCGGCAATGGCAAATTGAGAGGGCGGCAAAGCTGTCGCTAGGAAACTAAAGACATGACCTTTGTTTCTTTTTTTTTTTTTGGTCGTAAGATTTTTGATGGGCGCCCTTTTTATCTGTCGACCCCCCCGCCCCGTCAGGCATGCTACGCCGCTGGGTATAGGTGGCTCAAGACATCCGTAAATTTAAATTTTATTTTTCAGTTTAAAAAAAATATATTTTTATGAAAAACTGTATTTATTTTTACCCTAAATAATTGCAGACATCCTTTGTAGATAGGTAGGTATCTTTGGTGCAAGTATTTACTAAGTTTCACAATTTATTTATTACCCCAGTCTACCCTATCTTTGTATAAATAGTTTTACAATGAAAATGGCATTTTAAGTTTATTTATTTAATTTTCATCTTTTTTTTTATAATATTTTTGTATTATTTTGCAAATGTTAATATCTAAAATATTTTTTTTTTACCATAGGCGATCTTTATGAGTATTATTGCAATAATTTCGTAAGGCCATAATTATACAAATCTACAAATTTCTGAAATTCTGCAATAAGAAGTTCGTTGGAGTCGATATCATCCGTGACCCAAAACACAAACACAGTACAAAACAGAAAAATCACCTCAAAACATCGACTTCTAGCTCAAAATAAACGAGTCCGCGTTTGATACAGTTTTGTATTTTCAAGCGAATAACTAGTAATTACCTCTGGTTATCCCTTGGTTGCCCATTACCACCGAAACGCCGCTTGAATAGCTTTTTTTTTTAAACCGGTTATTGTTTGTTGTTGCTTTTTAAAATCTGGGACTGAATAAACCATAAAACTTATTTACAACTACTGCTGTGATTAATAAAAAAACTGTACCAATTTCTACATAGAAATCCTACCAGTAATAAACGATGATGTACAAAGGGCTCATTCGTGATTCGGCCGCTTGAACGCCAGTGGTAAATACTAGTAATTACTAGTTATTCACTTGAAAACGGCAAGCCACCGGCAGGCAACGACACAAAAATATTCTCCTCGAGAAAACTAGCCGGTCCGGGCGGCATATTCATATCTATCACCTGGAGTAGCGAATCGGAGACGAATTTTCTTGTTGTATGTTTTGAAACAGTGTGGTTCAATAAATACGTCATCAATTGGTGACGTTTAATATCTATATTTTCGAATTTGTGGGCGTTATACGATGAAATATCGTTCACAGAGGTGTAACTTGTGAATTTATTGTCAATATTTTAGTAAAAACTAAATAAAATTAAGAAACAATGTCTTAATTAAAAAAAACAAAATTTTACCATTGATTTTTTAATATTGATTTTTCAACTAAATGTCAAAAAATGACATAACATGCGTCAGTTTTGAAACGAGGTAAAGGCTCGTTTTGATACTGACACATGGTATGTCATTTTTTGACGTTTAGATGAAAAATCAATAATAAAAAATCAATGTTAAAATTTTGTTTTTTTAATTGAGATTAATTTTATTTAGTATTTCGTCGTATAACGCCCATAAATTCGAAAATATAGATATGAAACGGGCGAGTTTGTAAAGTAATCTAATTTTGCTCACCGATTACATCGGTTTTTTGACATATGACGTTTGACGCTCATTTGACATTTTCATTCAGTGAGTCCGATGAACACCAGAAAATAAAAAAGAACGCGATGAATCAGAAATCTGAACTTCGCTTTTTTCGATTTTGATTTATTTTCTAAAAGATTCTCTGCATTAATACATGGAAACAACATTTTCAACGTAATCCTCAATCCTGGCATGTCACGGTCTGATGATATCAAAATTTTAAAAACAAAATAAAAAACAGGATTTATTTTTACATATTTTATAAGTGTTTTAATGTAATAAAGTTTTTTAAAGCTTTTGTTAAGGTAGGCTTTTGTGCCTTTGTATAGATTAGGTTAGGATTAGGATGAAGAATTTTACTTGAAAAATTTACTCTAATTTAAAACAACTAAAACTCATTTATTTTAAAAATTCATATTAGCATATAAACTTAGCATAAAATAATATTGGTAAAGGACTCTCGAGATTAAGTTCTTATGCTCTTTAGAATAAATTAATAATAAGTTTGTAAAATGTATGATTTTATAAAAATTTTAACTCGTATATAAATAAAGAAATTGAAATTGAAATTAACGCCAGATCTTCATCATCCGTGTCTTGAGTCACTATTTATATCTTTTAAGATGACCATCGAAACTTTGTTGACCACACTGTGGAGCATTTAACAAAAAAAACAACAAAAAATATATAAAATTACATAGCCGAAAAAAAAACACAAAAAACAGCTGATTTTGACGTAATTGACATTTATCGAAGATTGCTCACCGACTCTCAGGGTCGGTGAGCATTGATGCCATCAATTGGTGCCTTGGTGAAATTCATCAGATAATTTACGAACCCGATGGATTTCAACGAATTGCATTGATTAATTTAAAAACTTGATTTTTGTCATCGATGAGCTCATCGATGCCTTTACGAACTCGCCCTAGTCACCACGGGTGAGCCCGAACGTATGCCGGAACTAGGACGCGTTTTCTCGCGCCCAACTGTTTTAAAAAAGTATTAAAACGGTGACGTAACGTTAACGTCATTGGTATGATAAGTGATTTGTGCCTAACTTCACTCACCCCGTCAGGGTTCCGATTCCGGACCATACAAAATGTGAGTGTTCTATTATGGAGCGGGAACAATGTTATGTCGGGTGTCCATTAAGCGTATTATCCGAGCGGATTTTTCTTTTCTTGGGCTCTGATTGATTGATTTAAAAATTTGAACTAATCAATGCCACCGAACCGAACCGAACCGAACCGAACCGAACCGAACCGAACCGAACCGAACCGAACCGAACCGAACCGAACCGAACCGAACCGAACCGAACCGAACCGAACCGAACCGAACCGAACCGAACCGAACCGAACCGAACCGAACCGAACCGAACCGAACCGAACCGAACCGAACCGAACCGAACCGAACCGAACCGAACCGAACCGAACCGAACCGAACCGAACCGAACCGAACCGAACCGAACCGAACCGAACCGAACCGAACCGAACCGAACCGAACCGAACCGAACCGAACCGAACCGAACCGAACCGAACCGAACCGAACCGAACCGAACCGAACCGAACCGAACCGAACCGAACCGAACCGAACCGAACCGAACCGAACCGAACCGAACCGAACCGAACCGAACCGAACCGAACCGAACCGAACCGAACCGAACCGAACCGAACCGAACCGAACCGAACCGAACCGAACCGAACCGAACCGAACCGAACCGAACCGAACCGAACCGAACCGAACCGAACCGAACCGAACCGAACCGAACCGAACCGAACCGAACCGAACCGAACCGAACCGAACCGAACCGAACCGAACCGAACCGAACCGAACCGAACCGAACCGAACCGAACCGAACCGAACCGAACCGAACCGAACCGAACCGAACCGAACCGAACCGAACCGAACCGAACCGAACCGAACCGAACCGAACCGAACCGAACCGAACCGAACCGAACCGAACCGAACCGAACCGAACCGAACCGAACCGAACCGAACCGAACCGAACCGAACCGAACCGAACCGAACCGAACCGAAACGAACCGAACCGAACCGAACCGAACCGAACCGAACCGAACCGAACCAAACCGAACCGAACCGAACCGAACCGAGCCAAACCGAACCGAACCGAACCGAACCGAACCGAACCGAACCGAACCGAACCTGAGAAAAAAAAATCCACGCGAATAATACGCTCAATGGACAGCCGGCTTTACCCTATACCTCGTTATCATCAATCAAAGCCTGAGATAATACGCTCCTTGGACAGCTGGCTTATTTTGAGTATTTTCATGACTATTTCCTGTTCCGTGAGCTAAAGAAAAAAGCTGGTTGATTGAAATTTTTGGTTTTTTTCTTGTGATTTAGGGCAGTCCATAAATTACATAGCGGGTATAGGGGTGGAGTTCTACAAAGTTCGATAAGGTGTTAAACTTTCCAATACCAAATTGCAAATAATGCAAGGACCTAAACCTATAAACAGCAAGTGAAATTAAAGAAAGAAAATTAAGAAAACAGTTTTCTGCTTCGGCCGGGACTCTCTAGGCATTGAAACTACCGAAGCCATACATACATTTTCGGAAAACTTTCATCTAAACGGTATGATAGAGGATGCCAAAATAAGAAAGAACCTCATATAATGGAGGTCCTGTTTTTAAAATGTAGGATTATTAATGTTTGAGGAGTAAGGAAAAAAATAGTTTTATCAAAAAATAAAATCCTGCTATGGTAAACAGTTCTCTGGCTCATTATAATTAGATTGATTTTTTTTGGTAAAATGACAATTTAAGGAGATAGTCGAAGTTATCTCATAAAATGATAAAATTCTTTTAAAAAATTTAAATATTTTGTTTGTTCTAATATAAACTTAAAAATATTAATGATATGACGTGCCTAGAGACCTGTTTCTAATAACATAAAACAGCAACAAAAATATTGCGATTACTATGGCATTTATAAAAGTTTATAACCAAAAATAAGTTTATGGCTCATACCATTTACACCCTGTAAATTAATGCAAACAAAAAACGAGAATTTAAAAACTTAAAAAAACTAGGTAAGATTGGTATTTTTTGAATGTGTGTGTATTGTGATTGTCCAAATCAGAAATCAGAGCATTAAGTTGCAGACTGTGGCTAGATGGCCTTTGATGCATAGGCCAACCAAACCGAAATAAGAATGAATGAATGGTATTTTCTGCAAGTACATTTTTTTTCTTTGCAGAGTAGATTTATATTATTACGAAAGAGAAAAATGTAGTTTTTCCGTAACTAAACGAAAGGACAAAGTAGCAGACACAGGTGAAGTTGGGAAAATTTACACAATTTTTAGCTCCTAGTTCGTGACCATCTCGAAGAACACGTTTACGATAAAGGGTTCCTGCTTTCTCGGTGTTAATGCGCATGCTTTTAACACAAAAAGCCTTTGTACTACTGGGCCGACCCAAAAGAATAAAGTTCTCTTAAAATTTAGTAGAAGTAATCTCTCCTATAGGAGCTCAAGAATACGGATTGTGTGATTTCAGTAGAACGTTCCTATGGGAAAGATTTCAAGAATAGACGTCTAGAACGCAAGATTTATCGAAAAAATTATAACAGTCTCGGACGAGAAGTTAGCGGCCATGGCTAGTCCACAACGAACGTCTTGCAACTTCTATTTCTGTCTTTGTCGAAAAAAGTGAGAAGCATTATAAAATATATAAAAAAAGGTAGCATGTGGACTTTAGGCAAAAAACGCATGCGCTGGTTTGAAACTAAAAAAAGGCTAGTTTCAAAACCATTGAAATTGGTTCAAACGTGACGTCATTGCTAACGAGCGGGAAATATCATTATTTAAACTAAAACAATAAATAATTAAAAAAATAAAACCTTTTTAAATTTTTTTGGAAGTTACCAAATTAGAGGATATTGGGTTTCCAATTGTTTTTGAGCATTAATAACACGACATTTCAGAGTTGTGACGTCACCAATCAATGACGTATCGATTGAAAGAGTGTTTTAAAACCGTTACAACGTGAGAAAATACTTCGGCTCTTATCTATCACTTGTTAAACAACGCGCCTTCATAACTAGCACTAGCAATCAACATATAGTTACCATCACATTGATGATTGTTCATTCAGAGTGAACTTGTCAACGGAAGCAAAAACGGAGGTAAGTTGTATTCACTGTTAAGGGTTCGGTTCAGAACAAGGGTTCAGCTCGGTTCATATTATTTTTACCACCTCATCAAAATCAGATTGGCAATATTTGTAAAAATTGCAATTTTGATATCTAAGTAGGTATTTAAAAATTATTCAATGTACTAAAATATCGCGATTGCACATGCTGGTTATGAAGACGCGTTCATAACATGTGGTGGATAAGAGCTGCGCTCGAGCTCGCTTGATGCGCGATACCAAGCGATAGATATGAATATAACATGTGATGGATAAGAACTGAGCTCGGGCTCGTTCAAATCGCTATTCCAGGTGATAGATATGAATATGCGTCCGGGCGGCGGCGACGCGACGGTACGTTGCCGGTGCGGTGTGTAATGTAAATACGTCCATTGCTTTCAATGTAAGAATATTTTACGTGTCGTTGACGGTACGGTGACGGGACGTATAGTGTGAATCACGCTCTACACTCTCAGGTTTCTCCTTGTTCCTGCAACCACGGCAGTAGTCTTTTGCCTGTATGTTTAGACGGACGACACAGTAAAATTTTGCCACAAAACTAAGCCAATTAAAAATACACCTTTTTGATTTAGTCAAATGAATACTTTATAGAAAAAGAAACCCACCGTCTGTTGAGAACCCTGTGGTTTAGTCCAATTGAACATGGCACGCCAACGCACAATGTGGCAACCCCTGAAGAGAATCGGGTTTTGGTTGGCGCTGCGTTTACGATGGAAAAAAAATTACTGGATAAATCTCCAGCAATAAAAGAAATTATAAATGCGGATCACGATCACCGAATGTTGGCTATCGGAATTAATGAAATTTATCCGTAAGTTTTTAAATTGTTAGATTGATTAAATGGCTACTCCTATAAATCTATAATGAGTTTCCCAGATAAAGGTGATGAGATATAGGGATTTCGAAAACGGTTTTTACATAAGAGTAGTAAAATCATATACGTGGATTATTATGTATGTGAGTAAAATAAACCAAATGCGCTGTAGAACAGACCCTTAAAAATAGCCAACAAATTGAAAAAATTAATAACGGCATGAAATTGGAAATGAAAAAAAATACATAATTTTAAAGGTAAAGCATAATTTGGGGGTTCTCTAGTCTTAGTTTTTTAAATTTTGACTAATTTTTTAAAAAATATTGATCCAAATATGTTAAATATTTGCTCATTTTCATGAACTTATATCTGAAAAACGAGACAAAAATTGTAAAAACTACCACTAAAAGAGAACCTCAGATCGAAGCTTCGTCCAGGAAATTAAGAATCTTTTTCGTAAAAAAAAAATTTTGAGGTGTAAATCACATTTGCAAGCGACATTTTACATCACATGTAAAAATGTAGAGCCGAAAGTCGTAGGATGCTCTAGTAGAAGGGACAAACCATGGGCCAATTTGTGAAAAAACGAGATTTTATCACATGCCTATAACTATCTATTTTATTTCTACTTTGTTAAAATAAAAAAAAAAACCTTGATATAAAATTTTTATGAAAATGAAATTGTTTTATTTAACTTCACTATATATTTATTTGTTTTTTTATTTATTTATATTTGTTTCAAAACTTGCAACAAGCATGTCGGATACTTCCCGATGAGCTAGAGACTTAAAATTTAGCAGATATGTAGAACTTCGGGGACAATAAAATCGGTATTTTTTTATAAAAAAATTTAAATTTTGGATTCAAAATTGTGGACTTTATTATTTTTAAATCGATATGCACCAAATGTGAAACTCAGCGCTGCTAAGAGGCACTGAATACAATTTTTGACTTAAACTAAAAAAATTAAAATGGCGGATGCATAATGGCGGATTTTCCTATTTAATAACCGATATGTATCAAATTCAGACCTTTAGGGTGTTCCTATTAACTCAATATGATTTTTGATTTAAACCTAAAACAACAACATGACGGGTCCCAAGTCGTAAACTATTTTCTTATGCTTCTTATCTGGGGTTATTTAAGGTTACTGGGCTTATCGTGCAACAAAGATGCAATGAAAGAGTTGGAACGGATAGGGAGTTTCCGTAATGATACAAGCTTAGAATAAGAAAAAAATCTTCTTACTCTAAGGATACAGGCCAGAGCGGAGTGAAAATAAAATTCAAAACTGGAGAATAAAAATTGGTCAAAAAACGATTCTACAGCTTTATGTTAAATTATGAGCTGTATTAAAAATTAGAAAATATTAAGGACATACACCTCTGACTTGTAACAAACAAAAATAAAAGCGTAGGGCGCTTTAAAAATATGTATAAACTTCTGAGAATGATTGAGATGAAGCTGAGAATGACTTGCCTGGAGAAATGTATTACCATGCCTACCAAAATGCCTTTTATGCTTTTTTTATTTTACTCTACAGGGTGTCCCAGATCCCTTTTAAAACGTAGGGAATGGATTTTTTCAATGATCTAAACAATGATGCATAGGTATATCGAGTACGCTCTTTCAATTGGTGGTATTTTCAAATTCCGGCGCCGACCGGAAGTGGCCTATTCAGGCCTAAAGTCCGTTTTTTGAATAAATATGGGCATAATCTTACAACAGATTCGGATTATACGCAACAAAATACGTACCTTGTATTTAAAACGTTTTTTTCTTAAACGTCATTATTTTTTAAATATATGCCCATCCCTATTTGGAAAATGGACTCCAGGCCTAAATAGGCCACTTCCGGTCGACTCCGAAAGTTGAAAACATCTACCACTAATCGAAAGAGCGTACTCAAGTAATTTTTTCATTAAAATCAATAAAAAACTTTTCCTCTAGGTTTTAAAAGGGATGGACGGGTGGTCTGGGACACCCTGTATATATTCCAGGCTTGTGTCTTTTATCATTTTCTAGTTTTGTTTACTTTAAAACAAAACCGTTCAACATAAAAAATTTTTGGCATTCTTCTATTACGATAAAGAATACAACTGTTAAACGAAATATTTAACTTTCATCAAAAGTTTGAGTTTTTGAGATATTATATAAAGTTGAAACTTTTTATCGAATGACGCTCTTTTTATTTGATTGTTAAACTCAGCTTAAATTTTTTTAAATTTTAAATTGACATACCCACTCATTTTTACTATATATATATATATATATATATATATATATATATATATATACATTGATAAAGGGTACGTAGCCACCTCAAAATAAAGTATATAAACTACGCTGTCACCTCATATATAACGTTGTCACCTCACTTTTTTGCGGTGTCAACGTTTTTCAATAAAAATTTCAGAGATGACTCCCGACACACTCAGCAAGCTGTGTGCAAAATTTTGTTCTGAGGTCACAAAATGGTATATATAGCTACTTTTTGGCCGTGTAGTTCACGTATCTACCGGTGGCACTAGCGGCGCTTTTACTGAAACTAAACGGTCTACTGAGTCACCTCGGTGGTATAAAAGGTATTTTGCGTGTTAAGACCGCGTCGCACCGACCTCAGAAATTTGGCAACCTTGTGGTTTAGATTTTAGAGACGGGTTTCTTTGTTGTATGTAATTTCAGATATTACCTGCTTTTTACCCTTGGAATGTTTAATCGAATTCTTGGAAACGTCTCGGGTCTGATATTTTAGAAGGGGCTTTGTAGACGATTATTATTGTATTTTTTATCTTATTGAAATAATTGAACTAATTTTGTTAGTCTTCCTACATTTCTTTGATTATTCTGGTAGTTTTGGACGGTTGATTGATTGCTTTTTTAATACATTAAGTATTTGCGACAGCTATTCAACCCTGTGCTATGGGCTTTAGACTTAAAATTAGTTAAGTAGTTTAATCATTAGAGACATAAAATGCGGTTTTGGTTGAAAAGGTCCGAAACTTGGCACAATTATAGGGTTGACTGTCCATATTATTCAAGGAAGTTTTTTTAAAAAAATGGCGCACAAATTCTGTTTTTCTAAAATCCCTTGATGTTTGTAAAAAAATTTGAAACTAAATTTTATACGAAAATGCTAAAAAGTGTTTTTGTTAAAGTAATAGTTTTCGAGGTATGATATCAACCATTTTGTCGTCATTTTTGAATTTGCACAATTTTCTTTTTTTGGTGGCCTTTAACTTAAAAACGACTCATTTTTGAGAATGATTGTAATGAGATTAAACAAAGATTGATAGATATTCTACAAAAAGTATCAATTAGTTGCATGTGCAATATTCTTGCTAGGATACAAACCATAAAGTGTTAAAGATATCCCCTCCATATATTTCTTTCTATATTATAAGCAAAATAAACTGAAATTATTAGGTTTTATCCAATTTTCTAAATACTAAGTACTTTAGAGAAAATGCATAAAAAAGTTTATTGTAGAAAACTCCATTGACGTCCCAATTATGGGGCTATTTTTAAAGATCACAAAAAAAATCCGTATTCTTTTATGCTTTATTCAAACCTATCCCATACACAAAGGATGTTTATTTTGCTTGGGGCAAAGATTTATAATGAATTTCCTATAGCAATAAAGATGCTATGTTTTAAATCATTTGTCAAAATATCAAAAGAGTTTGTATTTTCCGATTTTAATCTTTCTATTTTTTCAAAACCCTTTATTATGCCTACTTATCAGTGTCCGTAAAGTGTAGAATCACGAATTTTTTAAAAAAGTTGCAAGCTTTTTAGAAAAAAGCTTGGATATCAAATAAAGATTAAAATACGAGTTAGAAAAGGCTATGGTTATTTATACAGGATGTTCCAGAAAAAGCTATGACATAAACTTATGTTTCTTTAAATTGGACACCCGGTATATTTTTTCACATTTGACTTTGATAGGTCATTACAAATGTGGTACATTTTTGTTAAGGTATCTCCATACCTAAACACTTAATAAAAGACATTTGTTTGAAATAAGTTTTTTTTAGCACCCTGATTGGTCAAATAGAGTTAAAAGTAATCATGAAGTACGTCATTTATTTAATAACAAACATGTCATCCAATCAACGGTCTCTAAATCAGCAATAATGGGTGATTCCAGACTTTACGTTATTCCAGACACTAGTTATCAAAGTAATTTGACCTGTACCTATACCTATAGCATATGGGTTTATGTGAATGCATGTGTGTGTGTGTGTATGTGTCTGTAAAAAATAATAAAGATTTATTTCTTTATTTATAGTATATGTAAAGAGTTTGTTTTTGACAGGAAATGTTTAGTATTATAATTAAAATTATTAGTTTAAAAATTAGGTAATAAACAGTAGTTACTTAGTCAATGTTCTTAAAGTTTTTAAAATTTTAATAAGCTATTTTTAGTTACTTAATTTTTTTCTTGTATTCTATCTTTTGTTTGTAGGTAAAAGCACTACAGGATTAAATTTTTCGCTTTCAGCACTAATAAAAGAATTAAATTTTTTTTATAAAAATGTTAGAATTTCTGTATTTACATTTAAAATGTGTGGAATAAATCTTGAAACTTGAATCATATATAAGAAATTTGATGAAGAATATAAAAAGTTACGGTTTGTGAGATAAACGCAGAAAATCGTCGTGAGGTTCAGTTTGGTGAGGAGGTTAATCCTAGGGTAGAGGGGGTTTCCTTAAGGACACCTATCGTAAATGCAAGTTTTATAGGAAGCAAAGCCTGACATTGATTTTCTATTTTTTGGTTATTATTTTTGACATTTTTTCCTCGGTTTTGCACCTTAGGTTTCCTACTAGGAGTTCACAACCAAAATGTTAAATCCTTATAAATTTGTTCATCTAGTCGTCATTTTTACGCCTAATTTACTTCGACTATAAAATACGATGTCCAAAAAAAGTGTTATAAATAAAAAAAATTGAAGCCAACATTTACCGTTGTGTAGGTATGAAGGGCAGCAATTTATATGTAATTTTTTTTGTGGTGGCAAAGAACTTTTTATAGATATGTGTGTCAATTTAAAAACTTTTAAAAACGCCTCAGATTTTAAAAATTTTTTATTAAGAAAATTTTTAATAATGATAAATCTTTGACTAACTTACTTAGCCAATTTTAAATTAAAAAAATGAGTCAACAAACATGTTAAAAAGATACTTTACTATTTCCAGTTTTTTACTTAAAAATACCTCCGTAAGTTTGAACCAAAACGAATTTAGCAAAAAAAACAAATGTCATATTACTAGGGTTTTATTCGAATTTGAAAGAATAAGGATGCAACTTTTTTACATAATTTGCGCCAACATAGCCAATTCTTAAAACACTTGACTAATTTAAAATATTGATAATTCCAGGAAAAAAATTAACGTTAAATTAATCGGACAAAAATGCGCGTTTTTAGTGTTTTTAACCTGGTCAGGCTAGCATAAACAAAAAAATCACTTTGATTTAATTTGCGATGTTTTGTCACGCGCTATTTAGCTTTTTCCTTCAATAAGAAGAACCACTATAGCAGCTTCGTCCCTGGCCGTAACTTATATTCAATGTCTTTGGAGGAATTCAGCTATTTCAAGAGAAGAAAAAAACTTACTCCTACTAAGCTTTGCTTTTTAAGCGATAAAACAATTGTGAAAATCGCAGCAAAGCAAGTTGTTTTGAAAATAGATTTTTTTTAGAAAAAAAAATTGAGATAACGCCGAAACTGCGTTATTTGGGTGTGTTTGAAGCTATCTGAGCAATATCGTTGTGACGTCTGTCTGCGTGTATCTCTGTCCGTAACACGATAGCTCCTAAACCGCTGAACCCATTTTTAGGTGAAATAGTGTTTGACATTCTAACGAGCTGAATAGATTTTGGTCCAAATCCACTAATGCTTGATAGTTTTTTGACAATAATATTTTTTTTAAATGCGAACTTTTTAACGGAGCATCTTAACAATATGCGGTTTGGAAATATAATGGAGCACTTTTATCTTAATAATTTGTATAATACCTTGAAACTTCATAAAAGCCTTCGTTTCTGAGATATGTACAAAAAAACTGAAAACGGGAAGTGTTCTAATAGGCTAGCTAGAAAGGTATCAGATCCGTCATGGATCTGTTTATTTTATTTCAGAAAATTGCACTTAAATACAGTCAATTTTTATGTTTCCGTGGCATTTTTCAGGGGATAATGTAAAGTTGCATAATATTTTTCATATTATCTTTTGAACTATAGGTCGTTTTTGAGTTATATTGGTTTTAAATTCCTGTTGGAGTGCACTAATATTACGAGTTGAACCAGGATTACATATAAGTAATCCTGGGCCAACTCGGAAATTATTAGTATACTTAAATAGGAATTTATTACTTTGGTACAAATTTAAATAACCTAAAACGAACTCAGAGAAATTCGTTTTGAAAAAATATGTAACTACAAATACTATAAACTGAAGAAAGTTGCTGTCAAGATTTGGCAATTTTGCAAAGCAGGATAATAGGAAACTATGCAAATTTTTCATTACATTAACCTCCCACAAGGTGCAGGAAAATATTAATAATAAGCTGTATATACAGGGTGATACATTTGCAATATAGCGAATAAAAATTATAATTTTATTATGACTTTCTTGGAAATTAAATGATAAAGAATGTAATTTACAAATTCTGACATCACGTGACATTTGAGCCTTCTGGGTGCTGGTGGTTATTACTAGATTTATAATATGCGCGTTGGGCTGTGGCGTGGGCAAACAGAATATCCTGCATATGTTTTTTTCTGTTTTAAACGGTTTAACTAACTATTACAACTCCTTTTTTATTCAATTTACTTTCACGGATAAATTAAAAAATATTCAAAATTCTGTCATATCCATCATGTCATAATCATTGCAAACCAAAAAATATACAAATTAATATAAACTATTAAATTTATTAGCATTCCAAAAACTGTATTTTTGACACTTCCCTTTTATTTGTTTATCGGATCTATGTGTAGAATTTTTGACAGTTAGTAAACCATTTCCCAACAAAAATTGTATTTAGGACTTTCAAGCTATGCAACATTTCTGAGATCACAAGCCTCAAAATGAGTATTTCAAAAAAAATAACAGGCCGTTTTTCTATAATGAAAGTATAAAGGTACGGTTTATTATTATTATATAATTATTATATTATATAAAGACAGTACGTTGCCACCATTAATCTTGTCTTACAAACTTTTGCAACGTTTTAAAGTTGTAATATTTCCTAAAGTGTACCTAAATAAAAGTAAAACGTTGTTACCTTGTATGTAATATATAAATTTAGTCAGATAAAGCTAATACGTTGCTTATAGGTGAGGATAGATATACGCCATACGTTATCACCTCAATAAAACCGGCAACAGTGCCTGAGGTGGCAGGACATAGCACATATCCAAAGGTTGTATATTGGCCTGACGTCTGAACGTATTCCACGTATTTACCAAATATTTTAAAAAAAAATCTTTACCACTCTTTTGAAATTCTGGTAAAGGAAGTTCCCCTCATCTCATATATGTATCTATATATGTAGTAACACCACTAGAAATAGGTGAGGTCAGGTCGTCATATCCTTAACGCTGAGGTGACAACGGCGCGTGCATCAATATATATATATATATATATATATATATATATATATATATATATATATATATATATATATATACTCGACCGTTGTATCTTGTGACATCCAGCAAGAAGTCGGTTTTTGTGACATCCACTTTAAAACCTGGTGTTATCCAAAAATAAAAAATATGAAATGTAATAGAAAATATTTTACTTTTAATTCCATAAAAATATTTGTATAAACTCACAAATTTAGAAATCAAATTTTTCATATCTTTGTGACGTCCACTGTATATACAAAAAATTTTGACGTTGTAACATCCCTAAATATTTGTGTTAACTTGTGACATCCAGCAATGTTGCCAATGTTTCATAAAAATAACGGATGTAGCAAGTACCTCTATAAAAATAAGAAATGGATGTCACGAGGAAACAAATAACAAATAAAATATACAAACACGTTATGGATGTCACAAATGTGTGCAAATATGTTACAGGTATATGTATGCAAATAAGAAAAATATACACTGGATGTCACGGGGAAGAAAATAACAAATAAAATATACAAGCACGTTATTAATGTCATAATAGGCTTACAAGATGAATATACGGCAAGGACTAAAAAAATACTCTGCTAATATATGGGCACCTAAGCTCACACTAGGTAGAGACCCTATATGTATGACATATTTTATTAAAATATGTCATACATACAGGGTCTCTAACACTAGGTACTTTAATTATAGTGTACGTGTAAGCTAATGTCACGACTATATTTGTGACAAGTGGTATCTCTACCATATATGTCACAAGGTTTGTTATTTAGTGCCCTTATGACTGAGGGATTTAGGGAAATATGAAAATTAAGACCGTATAGGCCGTAGAGAGTTGGCCTTATGAGCCATAAAGCTTAACCATTATAGTGAGGTTTTACTTAGGTATGTTTAGTAGGGACCACATTATTTCAGTGGTGTACTGGGTTCGTAGGGACCACGTATTTCAGTCGTGTTAGTGTGTTTAGTAGGGACCACGTATTTCAGTGGTATACTGGGTTGATCACTTGCTAGAGTGATGCCGGTCTATTGTGCAGCATCGGCTTTTATAGACGAAATTAGTGCAAGCGCAGCAATATTGGTTATTGGTACGTTTTTATAGTAAAATGATCCGAATTTAAACTTATTTATGACAATATAACTAAAAACTGTAATATATTTTATTCAACTCCAGACTCAAATACCTTTCATTTGATACCACACAAGCCATATTTTCATTTAAACTCTAATTTTTGACATTACCCCCACCCTTTTTTTAAAATAAATTAAAATGTTTTTGTTTAACTGCAGACTCAATTACCTTTCGTTCGATATCACACATGCCATATTTTCACATAAACTTCAATTTTTAAAATCTACCCTAACCCTTTTATTTGGCTTGCGTCCGGTAGATTTTGTTCATTTTTAAATGGGACCATCTCCACCCAAGACCCAGCCTAGGTACCAAATTTCATTCAAATCGGGCAATTTGACGTTAAAAAACTCGTCAGATTAAATTTTATCTGACTAGATTTAAAAATTCTATTCAACTTAACTTTAGTTAAATTTAGTTGAAAAATAATGAGCCTATTATTAATTATTGTACCCTATATTCACAGTTTGTAGGTCAAATTAGATAAAAGTTGTCCGTTTTTGTATGTAACTCCCATTATCTTTTTGGACTCTTCGGTTTTTATCAGTCCCAATTTTTACTTTCCTAGTTCGTGCAGCAAAAGCTAAAAAAGGTATTATGTTCAACGGATTTTTTTTTAAGATAACTTAGAAATATTTTGTGACATTTGTTTGTTTGTGTGTATGTTTATCCGGTTCGGTTGGTCTCTTCGGACTTTTGGAAAACCTGTAGCTGCACATTAAAATCAGCTTACTATATCGAAATGGCTTTTGTGCCTTTTACCTTGATAGATTAATTTTTTAACTTACGTATAGCCATCTGAAAAACGCAGTCGTTCTGGGTTTTTAGGTCGCTTTATTTTTTTTTTCAAATCAGTTTTGGAAACTACGTTACTAGAATAAAAATTGTGGGGAAATAACAAGTTTTAAATAAAATTTTTCGTATTTTGTAATTTCTTATTTTTGACACGCTTTTATTAGCTTCACCTGTATGTTCGTAGGTAGGTATGTATGTTTGTAACTGACTCCTTTAGACTAGATTGTACACTTATCAAGAACCGGTGACAATACAATAATTTTTCAGGCGCGCCCTTGGAGGTACTTCGGGGACCCGCCCCCCCTTCCCCCCAAGCCTAAGAATTTTGCAAAAACGAACAAATTTAATTTAGACTTTGTATACACTTATCAAGAACCGGTGACAACGCCAAGATTAATAATTTCACAGACATTTTTCATATATTTCAGGAATAAAACAATAAAATAG
Source organism: Aspidapion aeneum (assembly GCA_963576565.1). NCBI lineage: Eukaryota > Metazoa > Arthropoda > Insecta > Coleoptera > Brentidae > Aspidapion > Aspidapion aeneum. The sequence continues at coordinate 80,782,492 of OY755040.1, forward strand.
GTTAAAATACGGCTTAATGAGGTCTCGCCCCCCTTCCCACAAGAAATATTTCTTATTAAGTTTTTCTCATTATCCTGATCAGGATAATTTATTTTTATTATTACAGTATTATTGTGAAAATAAATCGTCGGTATACTGGCAACATACACTAAGTCAAAAATTTAGTTTTGAGAAAATCGCATTTTAAGAAGTTTTGAAATTAGGAACAACATTTAAGACATTTGATTTGATTGAGAAACTCCTGAATTTTACATGATTTATGCATTGAATATTGGAGAACGTATGTAAGTACCTATGTAAAAAAAGTTATTTTTTGAAAAATGTAGTAATATTTTATAGACTTTGTGAAGTCTGTGATTTAATGTATTTTTTAAACTCGGTTGTAACGGCCAGGTTTCACCATGGCTCAAAAACTAAAAAAATGACTTTGAGTGTATTTTACCAGTATACCGACGTAATATAGTTAATTAAAAAACACGATTTCACAGCACATTAAACTAAAAACTAAAAAACACGCTTCGAACTAAAAAGTTAAAAATAATTCTTAATATTAGTTGAAAACAATAATGAACGAAAAATACTAGTATTATTGTGAAAAAAACGTCGGGCTCTCAATATACAAAGAAAATATGGCACAAAGCGCCCCACGATTTTAGCTCACACTACTATTATATTATAGTAGTGTGAGCTATGGTGATCATAATTTTTTCGAGAGAAAAAAAGTTGCTCCGATTTCAAATTTTTTATATATCTTTGCGTTTCAGATGATTTTGAAACTTTTTTGTTGCGCCGTCTGTCTGTCTGTCTGTCTGTCTGTCTATCTGTCTGTCTGTCTGCCCGAAAGCACACCCACCATTGGACGATGGCCGCGAAAGCCTGTCACAATTTGTATGAAATGTTTTTGTTATGATTTCACTTATTTTTTAAAGGAATTGGATAATACTTAATTTTTAAAGTAGTAAAATAGGCGGAATATTGTTCAAAATTACACTTAAATTTTTGAGGTTTTTTTAATTTTTTTCCATGGTTTTATCGTAGTTCCCATCAGCCTTCCAAAGCTCAGCTCTCTAGCGTTTCTAAAAGTGCACAATGTTACTTTTACATGTACATATAGGGGAGGGAAATAAATTAAAATTGTCGTGTTTTTAAATTTTGTCCTATAGTTTTATCATAGTTCCTATCAGTCTTCCAATGCTCAGCTCTCTAGCGTTTCTGGCAATGGGTAATGTTACTTTTACATAACTTTACATTTATAGGGGAGGAGAGTAATTGAAAATATTGGACTTTTTAAATTTTTTCCCATGGTTTTATCATAATTTCTATCAGCATTCCAATGCTCAGCTCTCTAGCGTTTCTGGAAGTGGGCAATGTTAGTTTTATATAAATTTACATTTATAGGAGAGGGAAGTAAATTAAAATGTTGGAGTTTTTAAATTTTTTCATATAGTTTCATCTTAGTGTCTTTCAGTCTTAAAAAGTTCAGCTCTCTAGCATTTCTGAAAGTAGGCAGTGTTACTTTTACATAATTTTACAAGGACGTAAATTAGAATTTTGGGGTGTTTTAATTTTTTCCTATAGTTTTATCATAGTTCCTATCAGTCTGCCAAAGCCCAACTCTTTAGCATTTCTGGAAGTGGGCGATGCTACTTTTACATAATTTTTAATCTATAGGGGAGGGGAGTAAATTAAAATTTTGGGGTTTTATGATTTTTTGCAGGGGTTTGGTCATAATTTCTATCAGTCTGCCAAATTTCAGCTTTGTAGCATGTCTGGAAGTACAGTAGAATATTGATGATCTATACATTAGTGAGTGAGTCAGTGACTGACAATTTCGACGTTTTTTGAAATTTCGTAACTACTTTACTACTGCATTAAACTTGGAGGGATTGTTAACCTCGTAGAGATCTACGACTGTGCAAAGTTTGAGATTCGTAGCTCATTCCGAAGTAGAGTTTTAGGTAGCTCAAATATCGGCTGAAATGTTTTAAGAAAAGAAACCGAACCGAACCAGCGCGCGAACTTGGCGAGGCACTGCCGTGCCCTCAGATCTACTTACCTTTAAATTCAATAAACTTTGATTAAAAACAAAAAAGCACTTTGCCGGAACAGCTTTTGCTCGATTTCTACGCGGGTTCACAAATAAAACAAAAAGATAATTTTGTAAGTGTGTATGTCACAGAGGGACGAATTTAAATCGAAGTATACATACTCAACTCACCCCAGGGCTGGCCGATTGCGGACCGGCCGTTTGCAAAAATAGAATACCTATAGGGGCGCCGACTACGGGGGTAGTAGGGGGCTAGGGCACCTCCAAGACGTAAACAGGGAGGTGCGAAGCACCCCCAAGCATAGTCACATAGAAACTGATTACTAATCAGCTTTGCTCGGTACACAAAAAATGGCGGATATTCTAGTAAAATCTATGACTACAGTACCAAAATTTAAAACAAAAATCTAGATAATCTGGACTAGCTACTTACCTATGTTCAGCGAATTTTTGATAAACTATGTAGCTCTATACCTAGCTGGAAATGTTTTATTTACTGACGCGGGCGCCACTTTGGCAGAATTAAGGCCCTTCCTTAATTATTATGCAAATAATATAAAATAAAAATATAAGATTTTCATTATTCAGTCTAGCAATTTATTCCAATTTTCTTTTCTTTTATATCTATATTTTTTTTCCAAATCGGCTAAGCCATATGTTACTTTTTTTTAGGTACCTAAATTATTCTTCTGAATTTTTCTTATATAAGAAGTAGCACACTTCTTGAAAATAAGTAAATAAATATATTAGAGGCGCAATTAGGGGGGGGGGGGCGTATAAATCGATTTTAACGTAATTTGGCACAGTGATGAAGGTCCGGTGACAATAAAATATTCTGAAAAAAATTTGGGGGATAGGGGATGGATGAGGGGTGTAAAGGGGATAAATTCATAACTTAACCAAAATAGATACGAACATGCGGTTTTTAGATTTATCATTTGAACTATTGACAATAAAATTTTATGAACAAAAACAGGGGGTAGGTAAGGTGGTAAATTCAGAATTTTGTTATAAAAACAGATAAAAACTTGCGGTTTTCAGATGTATCATTTGATTAAGTAACAATACAATTTTGTAAAAAAAATGGGTAGTTTGGATCGAACCAAAACATTTTGAACGATTTTTTTGACAAATTGTTAATTAATTAATTTTTAATTTAATTTAATTCAAAATAAATTTTATGTCAATGGCTAAAAGCTCGTCATGTGACATTCTTTTAGATATTTAATACCTACATATCGTATCTTTATTTTTGCCAGCGTTCATAATTTTTCTATACTTTAAATATTTTTATGTTTTTTAAGAGCCATAACACATTTAAAATACATTTAAGCAAACATACCAAAATTAAAAGCTATTTTATAAATAACTAGCCAAATAATAACTGGCTTCGTTAGTTAGCCTGAATTGAATGCGCCGTAGTGTAAAAAAATGCCTTAACCAGACAGAAAACTCATGGAACATATACTTATTCCAAATTTCAATAAAATCGGTTAAGCAGTTTCTGAACTCTTTTCCTTTACAGGGTGGGCCAAAAAAACCCGGACATTTTTTTTATTATACTGTTTGAACTATACAATCCATATTAAACCATCTCAAAATCCAAGATGGCGGACGAAATTAAAATGTACCTTTCAAAGATGCTCGTTTATTCTTGTGTTGCGAATATGTTCTAATTATTTTTTTAAATTTGTAAGAAAGCTGCGTTCTTGCCAGGCACGACAAGGTACGATTCAGCAAAATTGGTTCAGTGGTTCTATAAAAAAATATTTTTGTACGACCATTATTTTGAATATTATACGATTGCTTGCCAATCATGTCTGCATTTATTTACTTATAAATTAATTACAACTGAACCGATCTAAGTGGAAATAAACAACATCCTGGTGAGAATTGATTGCTTTTTACAAGCTTTTATTTAACTTCAGATGTTCTGTCTAACTAACTAACTATCTATCAAATCTTGTGAAGCGTTTTTGACACACTTCCCATTATCCGATTTGGATGAAATTTGGTACACACATAGTGGTCCCATGACAATATAATATTAAGAAAAAAGATTTGGTTCACCCTAATGTGCAATAGGATAGTAAGCATTTCTCAGTGAGTTTCATCTTATATAAATTCAAATTAACTTTAGAAATAAAGAAAAACCACATAAAAATTTTGTAAGCAAATGTAATTTTTTGGAAACTTGGTCCGTGCAGTCGTAAGATTCCCGCTAAAAATAGTCTCAAATTGTAGTACCACCCCTGAGGGGTGGTTTAAAGTTCGAAAAACAATAGAAATAATCCATGATTGACAAAAAAACTTACATACAAAAATATTCGAAGCTAAATAATTCATAAATAACTTAAAACTATATCTGTAGATGCATTACCGTATTAAATACGTATCAATATTTAAATACTGTAAAAAGCACAAGATATATTAGAATCCCTTTTCAATTACTCATTCATTAAAACAATCGACCATCGGTTTAATCGTCGCTAACTTGTCTAAAAAATTAAGATGTAAAATATAGCGGACAGCTGACACTGACTTACACCGTTTTTATTCGACATTTCCTAGTGACATTTAGAGGTATAAATATGGCTACCATTGTTAAACCAAAATATTTGATTATTTTTATTTATTTATAACCTTTGTGTGGAAATTATGTTTTTGTAACAACAAAAAAAGATGACCCATATCGCAAGGTATTTATGAACAATTTATATAAATATTAAAAACTATTGCAATTACGGGAAAAATGAGTTAAAACCAACCAAGATGTAGACTTTTAAACCTAGGATTGTAGGACTTAGCACTTAGCACCCTTTAGTAACTACTGGTGTTAAAGAATATTCAACATAGCAGGTCATCAAAGATATGTTTGATGTGCCGCAATGTTATGCCATTGCCATACCTATGTCAGAGAAATGCTGGGGTATCTTGGGTCGGGTTGGGTGGGTTTGGTACCTCTGCATTTTTCTGCTAGATTGATTCTTGCAAATAGTGATATTTAACTGATACGGATATCTTATCGTTCTAACATCGTCAAAATTTCCATCAGTCGGCCATCGCTTTTATTATTTTGATAATATTAGAATGTTAAAAAATTATTTTTTAATTTTTAGTGCATTTTATAAAAGCTTGTGACCAATTTATTTAAGATCATGATTAAAGTTATCGCCATCTTAAATTTTAAGATGGCGGATAGAATTATTCTTGATTCTTTAAAATGGCGTGTTTATTCTTATTTTCCGAAAATGTTTTAGATTTTTACTAATCTATGAAAAAGCACTACTTTTTCTTCACACAACGAGGTAAAAATTATTAAAATCAGTGTGGTGGTTCTCAAAATATCTATTTTTGTTTCAACCATTGTTTTGGAGATTATACGATTGTATTGCCAATCCTGTCTGCATTAATTTTCTTATAAAATCTACCGATTTTAGTGAAACACAAAAAATCGTGGTAAGAATTGATTGCTCTTTAAAGATATAATCGAAATTTGCCGCCATCTTAGAATTTAAGATATCGGACAGAAATTGCCAATGCAATCGCATAACTTGTAAAACAATTGTACAAAATCAGATTTTGTGAGAACCACTTCACCGATTTTATTAAATTGTACTTTATTAATAAAAAAAAAACTAAAACATTCTCGAAAACTAAGAATAAAAGTGCCTCTGAAGGATCAAGTATTGTTCTGTCCATCAACTTTTAGGATATCGGCAAATTTCGATTATAACTCCTCCTTGAAAGAACAATCAATTCTCAACATCATTTTTCTTATTTCACTAAAATCGGTTTGGTAATAATGAGTTTATAAGGAAATGAATGCAAGGGTTGGCAATGCAATCGTATAATCTGTAACAATGACTAAAACAGAAATAGGTTTTTTGAGAACCAATACACCGATTTTGCTAATTTGTACCTCGTTGTGCGCGGGAAAATTAGTGCTTTTATATAAATTTAAAAAAAAATCTAAAATATTTCCAGAAAATAAGAATAAACCCACCATTTTTAAAAAGCAAGTATGATTCTGTCCGCCATCTTAAATTTTAAGATGACAATAAATTTTGATCATGATTTTTAAAAAACAATCAATTCTCACCAGGATGTTTTTTATTTCATCAAAGTCAAAGGTTCAGTAGTAATAAATTTGTAAGGAAATAAATGCAGACATGATTGGCAAGGCAATCGTATAATTTTCAAAACAATGGTTGAAACAAAAATATTTTTTTAGAACCATCAAACCGATTTTGCTGATTTACACCTTGTGCGTGGCAAGAACGCAGCTTTTATACTGATTTAAAAAAATAATTCAAACGTGTTCGCAACATAAAAATAAACCAGCATCTTTAAAGGGTACATTTTAATATTGTCCGCCATCTTGGATTTTGAGATCGCTGACAAATAATTATAATTAGTCAAAACTCTGATTAATTCTCTGCCAAGCGCAGTTTGTCCCATTAAAATCGATAGTATAGTTCAAAAGTTATATTGAAAAAAAATTGTCCGGTTTTTTTTTGGCCCACCCGGTTTATATGTTTGATTGCTTGATTTATAAGAATTTTAATTTAATTCAGTACATTTTTGTAAAAAAATCACTGAATAGAGTTAAAAAGATACTATTATTAATCAGTACGTTTTGACGTAGCTAGATTAAAATTAAGCGCTTTTTTTACTCATCTGACTTTAACTACGTGGTAAAAAGGAGGACGGAGATAGCAATTCATAAAGAGTATCAAGTCCCTATCCAAGTTCGTTAGTTAATTCACTTTTGCTCTGAGGTACATAAAGAAATATTTATTTATATTTTATATTTATGTTCCCAATAAGCTAGCTAACATTATTTATTATGCTAACATTTTTAAATATTTTTACTAAGATGCAAGTGAAGTGAATCGCCGGACCACATAGCAACAGCCGCTCCAAAATAAAAATAAACCAAATTTAATTAATAAAATAGGCATAATGCAAGGTTGTCGCTTTGACGGATGTTACAAGTGCGTGCAATTAAGATGAAAATATACATTGGATGTCACAGAGTGATGAATATCAATTGGATCGATTCTTGAATATACTCGCGCCAATATACACGGAAATTTTGGCGTGGCGATTTTAATTTTGCTGTATTCTTCATCAGACACTTGGTATGCTACGACATCCATTTAATTTAGGTACACCCGGGCCCTCCCCATCAGGACTGTACCAAAAACATGGAAAAACGTTGTGACATCCGAATTTGGATGTCACGGCGTCAAAGGATGTCACAAGATATCTAAAATTTTTACGCCCGGATGTCACAACGATCAGCGGATATCTATATATATACAGGCTGTTCCTTAAGGATTTGCGAATATTTAAGGAGGTGATTCTACATTAACAAATAATGATAATTTGTTGTATAAACTATAGTCGAAAAATGCACCGTTATAAAAATACAGGGTAATAAAGTTTTCAAAAAAAAATTGAAATTTATTAATAATTTCGAAATTATTAGGGATATTTTATTTAAATTTGGTACATAAACAACCATAAATGTCTAAGGCGCATATTTTTTAAGAAGAAAATGATTTTTAACTTCGACAGTGGCGTGCGTACGGGCACTAGCTTTTTATTTTTAAGAGTCCAGGCTTTATTGCCAAGAGATTTTCCAGGGCGAGTAACTTTCTGCCAGTGGTATGTCCATAATATTGAACAAAATCCGCAATTCGAAAATTTAATTATGTTTACAGACGAAGCCAATTTTTCAAGAAATGTCATTCAAAATGCACGTAATAATCATTTGTGGGCAGAAGAAAATCCTCATGCGGTAAGTCAAACGCATTTTCAGCAACAATTTTCGGTTAACGTGTGGGCAGGCATTATTCATAATTATTTAATTGGTCCGTTCTTCTTGCCAGAACGGCTTAACAGGCAATTTTATCTAAACTTTCTAAAAGAACAATTGCCCTTATTGTTAGATGATATTCCACTGGCCACAAGAAATCAAATGTGGTACAGTCGGGGACTTAATAAATGGCCGCAGCCGTTTTCAGAAGAGCTTGGATAAGAATCCCAATACCGGCCGAGGTTATTGACCGGATTTCGTGGCGCGTCGTTCAACACATATAATTTATTCGCATTCCTGGGTTAAATTCAATCATGAAAAATTTCTCTTCGGTCTGTATTCCGTTTGAATGTTCGGTTAAAAAAATACACATAATTGTGGAAAAAATTAGTAGTCCGTTTGAATGTTCGGTTATAAAAATACACATAATAGCGATTTTTCAGGATTTTAATTTATTGTTATGTTTTTTATTACATACTTACATAGAGAAACACAAATGCAACATGTTTGTATTTTTAGCTATTTTTAAAATGGTAAGTTTTTAAAGTGTAAAGCTAAAAAAAATAAATACAGGCAAAAATTGGTTATTTGACTAAGGGCGATTCGAAAACAGCTGTGACTTTAAGATTTGAATTGTTGTAAATGTGTAACTACCCCGACTTCTGGACGCACAAGAACACTATTTTTGGGGGTGGCTAAATAGTCCAGTCATTATAGAATTTTAGCTTGCAAAAATAAACTTGAGTTTTCGACCTTGGGGGCGGCCGGCTCCCCCCGCCATCTTGGATTTAGTGTGCATAAAAAGGGTATTTTTAAAATTACTTGGTTACTGTACGTTTTAGAAAAAAAGTTTTAAACAAAAGTTGAAGACAAAAATTTTTCTACAAAAACAGTTTTGCATGTTTATTTGTCAGACGAATGGTTTTTGAGTTATGGCTAAATATTTCGCCGCAGTTTTGAATTTTTACCAATTTTAATTTTTAATGGCCTATAACTTCAAAACTGATTATTTTTGAGAAAATCTGTAATAACATAAAATAAAGAACAACTAATAGCCTTAAAACGAGACATCACTAAATTCTCTCTTTCCATAGTATATGCAAAATAAACCGAAATTATTCAGTTTTTTGCAGTGGCGGCGCGTGGTAAAAAGCTTTCGAAGTGCACACCAAAAAAAAAAAAAATTGCGGCGCATCCGCCAGCATGCTCCGCAGGTGGTTTGAACACGAATACAAACACATACATACCGGGTATTAATTTGTAGGTAATATTTTAGTCTTTAGTGAATTCCGTTTGGGGTAATTATTAATTAAATTTTAGTATTTTTTTAAGTAAAATTTGGGAGTGCACGTGCACATGTGCACTTATGGAGAAACCGCTACTGGTTTTATGTAATTTTCTCAAAAGCTAAGCTTTTACAGAAATTGTTTAATTAACTTTATTGTAGAAAATTAAATTATCTTTTAAACGATGTATAACCTAAGTGTTAGCTCCCGCTAAAATTTCGCGGTTGTTTGTAAATTTTTAAAACCACACAATTGGATGAAAGGACAGAGTGCATTTGCGCATTTTGGACATGCGCACCAAGAATCCGGGAGATCCTTTGTCAATCGCCTCGAGAAATGACGTGTTAATTTCGTTCTCCAACTATTTCAAATTTCTACACCTGAAAGTGCTCGATTTTGGTGTACTGAAGCATAGAACCAGAACCTTCAGCCCTTCAGCTACGTGGTGACATCATTAGATCCATTCAGGGGCCCCTTGGAACGTGGAGAAATTGGCTGCAAACTGGTGAGTGCCTTTGTTTCTGATTGCCGTTGTGTGGCATAACAATTAACCTATGGACGTTTGATTATTTCGTAATTTCATATCAATATATTTATGTTTGTTCGCGCTTTCATTAATTAAAATATTTACAGTCCATTGCAGTTATCGTTTTTATAACCGCGGGCTAACATAAGTGTTCCTTTCGACCCGAATTATTTTAAATTTACTCCATACCACGGTATTGATAGGTCGGCCATTTATTTTCACGCCGAAAACAAGGCGGCCTTGAATTTTGCCAATCGTATTGAAACGAGAGAAAGTCGTTCGATCAACGGTAGCGGCGCAGTGCACGTGTGTATCGCGTGGTCATTCAGTAAACAAAATCGAGAAGGAATCAAAACAAACAAAACAAACGTTCAGTGTGTTAGGTGTGGTCCATATCGTTTCGATATTTAAAACAATTTTCATCAATTGCGATAAATTAGTGCATGTTTTCGACAATTCGTCATTTTTTCTATTTCAGAAGCATTAATTTAGCGTTAATTGTATATTTACCGACATTTCTGCGATTGGATGTGTTCCATATCATTTCGATATTTAAAACAATTTTCATCAATTGCGACAAGTTAGTGTATATTTTCGACAATTCGTCATTTTTCTATTTCAGAAGCATTAATTTAGCGTTAATTGTATATTTACCGACAATTTCGTCATTTCAAAGGTAAAATCATGTCTGTCAAAAAAGCCGTGCAAAAACGCAAGGGTTTTTTATCTGCGATAACCGAGTGTTATGTGTTTTCACAAACCGCGGCATCGAAGGAAAGAGCGAGAAACGAGTTTCAAGTGAGGTATTCCGATTTGGATGAAACCTTCGATAAATGCATGCTGGCACATAATGACGTCATTATGTTGATAGACGACGCGGACGACGAGGAGTTTAAAACGCAGGATGCGATCCTTTCAGAAGCTCGTAAATATTTTTATGCGTGTAAGGGGGTTTACTCTAAAATATTTCCGGTTGAGGCCCCATCCTTTTCGGGATCATATGTTCGACAAAACGAAACTCCAAAACTCAAAGAGTTAGGTATTCCCATATTTCGAGGTGATAAAAAATTATGGCCAAGCTTTTTCGATCTTTTTAATAACATTATAGATCAAAATCAAAGTCTAAGTAACGTTCGAAAACTTCAATATTTATTTTCATATCTCGAGGATGAGCCTTTAAAATTGATATCAGGGATTAGCTTATCTGATCAAAATTATAAAATTGCTTACGACAAATTAGTCAATAGATATCAAAACAAGCGAGACCTCGCAAATGATGCTTTAAGCACAATTATGAACTCCACCTTAAAAAACGAGTCAGCTAAAGAATTGCGTAATTTAATTGACACCTTTTCTGAATCCCTAGAAATTTTAAAATCACTTAGCTTTGACGTTGACAGTTGGCACTTTATTATTTTTTTCATTTTGTTAGAAAAATTGGATATTCCGACGCGTTCAAATTTCGAAATGAGTCACGCCAATACTAATACCGAAATTCCCACTTTTCAGTCACTTTTTCAATTTATAGAAAAAAGATGTAAAGTTTTGGAATCACTTCCTCAATCAACAGCACCCAAAAAGGTGCCTATCTATCAAAAATCAAATTCTATGCAAAATCAGTCTGGGCAAAAGCCTACCTATCAAAATTCAAATTCTATGCGAAATCAGTTTGGGCAAAAGCCTACGTATAAAACATCCAATTCGCCTTTTATAGGACTGGCTGGCACCTCAACTAATTCAAGTACGGGAATAAAATGTTTCCGGTGTAATCAAGGTCACGTGCTTTCGAAATGTCAAACATTTCTTGATCTCTCACCTATCGATCGCCTATCTTTCGTCCAGCAGAAAAAATTATGTCTAGCGTGTTTTCATCCCTTGCATGGGGTAGATACGTGCAAATCCAAATATTCATGCAGGACTTGCAATAGTAAAAGGCACCACACTTTAAATCATATCTTAGAAACTAATCAAGAGTCTGGAAGCCAAGATACTAGTCCTGTCATTCACACACCACCTGTCAATAATCTTCATGTGTCATTAAATACCTCAGGACCTTCAGGTACCTTTCTTTTATGCACCGCCATAATAGATGTTATGGACGGTTGCGGAAATTTTCAACCTGTAAGGGCATTGCTTGATTCTGGATCACAGACAGGATTCATCAGTGAAAAGTGTATTCAGCGTCTTAATCTTCCTAGGCGAAGTTACACCACTGAAATATTCGGATTAAATCAGATGTCTTCTTTTACTTCCAAAGGGCTCGTTCAATGTCACATTAAGCCACAAGGACAAGTCACTCCTTTACTTAATTTCGAAGCAATTGTTGTTCCACAACTATGTTCCAATATGCCTACATTCACTTTGAACGATAATCAGTGGAAACACTTGGAAAACCTTAAACTTGCCGACCCATCTTATTTCAAATCTAGACCTGTGGACCTAGTTATTGGTTGCGAGCTATTCGCACAGATATTCAAGGAGGGCAGGGTTCTTGGACAAATAAGGCAACCTTCAGCCCTTGAAACTATCTTTGGTTGGGTCGTCATGGGAAAAGTTGACAAAGTAGGTAGTCTTACGGAACGAACCAGTTGTTTTTTAACGAGTCATTCACCTCCTTTAGAGGTCATTCTCCCTAGGTTTTGGGAAATCGAACATTTGCCTAAAAAACAAATCTTATCAAAGGAAGAAAAACAAGCAGAATCAATCTTTACTGCGAGTGTAGTACGGCAACCGAGCGGTAGATTCATGGTAGATCTTCCGTTTAAAGAGAAAATAAACCCTGACCTAGGATATACTTATCCGCAAGCTTATCGTAGATTTTTACTCCTAGAAAATAGATTACTCAAAAATCCTGATCTGTACACTGCCTATTCAAGTTTCATGCAAGACTATATCGATTCTAATCATATGAGTCTAGTTTTACCTAGTCAACCAAAAGTCGACGTATCATGTTTTTTGGCACATCATTGCGTATTAAAGCCGGAAAGCTTAAGTACAAAATTAAGGGTATTCTGGGATTGTTCGGCAGTCACCCCAAAAAATATTAGTCTCAATGACACGTTGTTATCTGGACCGAAACTTCAAAAGGATATTGCTTCTTTACTCCTTACGTTTCGTCTTAATCCTATTGCCTACATTGCTGATATCAAACAGATGTTCCGTCAAGTCCTTATCAATCCTTATCACCGTCCTTATCAAAGGATATTGTGGAGGTTTTCTCCACAAGACCCACTTTCAGTGTGGGAACTTTCTACTGTCACCTTTGGCATGACATGCTCACCATTTCTAGCCATGCGTACATTAAATGAGCTGGCAGAGAGAGAAAAGGAACGTTTTCCTATGGCTAGTACTGTTCTAAAAACGTCAATCTATATCGACGATATTTTGGGAACTAGCCCTTCGCTTTCTGAAGCTCTTTCCCTTCAAACGGAACTCAATGATTTGTTGAAGTCGGGAGGATTTGAACTTAAAAAATGGGCAAGCAATTGTCCTGATTTATTGGCAACATTGGCAGAATCCGATCGTCAAATGCCTCTCTCTTTCGACAAGGAGGAACCCCACTTTATCAAAGTTTTAGGACTTCAATGGCATCCAAAAAACGATATTTTTTCTTATCAATGCCGAATGAAGGACAAACCCCCAACCAAACGTTCTATTTTATCTATCATAGGAACAATCTTCGATCCCTTAGGTTTTCTTTGTCCCTTGTTGCTACAAGCAAAATTTATTTTGCAACAGTTGTGGATATCAAAAATAGGCTGGGACGAAGAACCAGATTCTTCTATCATCGACTCTTGGAAAACTTCGTTCTGAATTCCCGCTTCTTTCCAATTTTCAATTACCCCGACAAATCAAACTGTCAAAAACCAATACCTGTCAAATCATCGGCTTCTGTGACGCTTCAATTCGAGGCTACGCAGGCGTCGTATATTTTCGTGTAGAAGAGGAAAACAATATATCTGCTTCTCTCATATCTGCAAAATCTAGGGTCGCGCCTATAAAGTCACAGACTTTGGCTAGGCTAGAACTCCTAGGCGCATTTCTTTTAAGCGAATTAATTGACTTCGTTTTATCTAGCTATGAAGGAAAAATAACTTTTACAAATATCCTTACTTTCTGCGATTCGCAAGTCGTATTGCACTGGCTTTCATCCCCTCCTAATTGCTGGCAAACCTTTGTTGGAAATCGAGTCAGTAGAATCCAAGAAATCATTCCCTCAAACTCGTGGCGCTACATTCCTTCTGCTTTAAATGCAGCCGATATTCTTACTTAGGGGTGATGAGCCAATTAGAAACTAGTTGTGGAAAGTTCTCAGAGCGAAAATCAGGATTTTTTAGACTTGAGCAGAACGGAACAGGTACACGGATAAAGGAAATAAAAAATGTAAATAGTATATCTGCTCTCATCTTTAATACTCAAGGCTTAATGAACAAAGTTAATGAATTTTATATCCTGTTAACAGAGTTAAATTTTCCTGAGATGTTACTTCTTTGCGAACACTGGCTCAGGGAGGGTGAGTGCGCTTATCTTGAAGACTATACCGAGATCTCGAAATTTTGTCGTAAATCTTATGAACGCGGTGGGACAATTATATATGTAAGAAATGATTTTCTAAACAAAGAGCACTTCATATCCTTAGATCAGTACAATTATCTGATTGAAGAGAAATTGTTTGAATTCTCTATCATATTTAATAAGTCTCATAACATTTATGTTCTCTGTTTATACACAAATCCATCGACTAGCCCTCAGCAATTCTTACAAAAACTAGAGCTTTTATTAAGTAATATTCCAATAAATGCTAAGATTGTTATCGGTGGAGACTTTAACATTGATTTTAAAAATGAAAACTTGAAGGAAAAGAAGGATTTGGGTAATCTTTTAACTGCATTTGACATAAGTGTACACAATTCCGAATATACCAGAGTTACAAACCATTCTAAAAAAATGATAGATTATGCCTGCTCTAATCTTGATAGTGAATTAGAAGCTACAACAATCATTCCAGGTATGTCAGACCACTATGCAATACAGCTTAATGTATCTTCGCTAAAATTCCAACATAAAAAACTAATGAAGTATGGACGCATATACAGCAAAAAAAACTTTGATAATTTTAGGATTTTATGCTTAAGGTCCAGTTGGGCTAAGGTATACGATCACCATGAACCATTCAACTGCTTTCACAACATCTTAGTAAACACTTTTAGCAAATCTTTTCCACTTCACAAAATCAGGGATAAAAAGAAAAAAGTTTGGGTAACAAAGGGTATTAAAATAGCATCTAGAAATATTAGATTTCTTGATGAACTAAAAAGGTATTATAAAAATGAATTTGTGACCAATTATATAAAATGCTACAAAAATATATATAAGAAAATTATAAAACTTGCTAAAGATAACTATTATAAAAGCAGAATAACTGAGGCGGGAAATAGTGCGAAAGAAAACTGGAAGATAATAAACTCACTTCGTGGTAAATCAAATAATAGTAAATCACTCAAAACAGCGATACAACCTAGCATATTAAACAACTTCTATTGTACAGTAGCTAATAAACTAACAGCTCATATTGCCCCCTCAACAGACCCTTTAAGCTATTTGCCTTCCTTAAATATACCTTACGATTTCCAGTTTAACCACACTACTTTAGCTGAAATAAAAACGGTCTTGTCAAGCATAAAAAATAAAAATAGTTCAGGAGTCGATGGAATATCTACTAAAATATTGTTACATTTACCAGATAGAGTAATAACGTTATTGGCCGATCTTATAAATGACTCTTTTGACAAGGGTTATTTTCCTAGCTGCTTAAAATCAGCTCTAGTGATCCCTATTCACAAAGGTGGAGAGACAGACGACCCTGCTAATTTTCGCCCAATATCTCTTCTATTATCGATCTCTAAATTAATTGAAAAAATTATTAATAAAAGATTAAATAAATATCTTTATAATCTTAACTTGCTCTCAAAGGTCCAATTTGGCTTCCAGAAAAACAAAAGTACTAACGACGCCATGTTCTCATTTTTAGAGAGTATATATCTCGGCATAAGTGAAGAAGAGTGTGTTGCAGCGGTGTTCTGTGACTTCTCAAAAGCGTTTGACTGCGTTGATCATAGGATACTGCTGCAAAAACTTAAACACTATGGTATTAAAAATGTTGAACATAAATGGTCAGAGTCGTACCTTACTGAAAGAACCCAGGCAGTTAAAGGTGAAGATGGCCAACTGTCTGAAGTCCAAACCATAACAAGAGGCGTTCCGCAAGGGTCAGTACTTAGTCCTACACTTTTTAAAATTTATATTGATGATCTTGCATACCTGGATATAGATGGAAAAATCACAATATTTGTGGATGATACAACCATCCAATGGAAAGCACCTAAAGAAACTATCCATCATATAGTTTCTCGAGATGTGCAAAAAATAGGAGCATGGTGCGATAGTAACCTTCTCTGCTTCAACATAAGCAATTCTAACATTCTCTCCTTTCGTTCGACAATAGAATCTATAAGCATAGGGAATCAATCAATTGACCCTAAACCATTTGTAAAATTTCTGGGTCTAGTTGTTGATAGCAAACTTAACTTTAATCAGCATATATATCTTCTTAACTCTAAATTATCATCTGCATGCTTTGCTATAAGTGTAGTTAAGCGAGAACTAAACTTTGAATCAGCCCGAGCTACTTACTTTGCCTTATTTGAATCCCAAATGAGATATGGGATTGCATTCTGGGGACTTTGTTGTGTCACCCTTTTTGAGTCAGTCTTTATTCTACAAAAGCGAGCAGTACGCAAACTATTTAATGTCAATCCTCAAGAACATTGTAGGCCACTTTTTAAAATTGCAGGGATATTAACGTTACCGTGTCTTTTTATTTTGGAGACAGTCAGCCTGGTTCATAAAAAGAAGCTTCAAGAACCAAATACTCAAACTGGTCGTTACTATACAACTCGTCAATCTGGGAACTTGCCACTTCCAATACCTAGGCTAACTTTGACAAAACATTCATTGATTTACGAAAGTATAAAATTATACAATCATTTACCCATCGCATTTAGACAAACTCAAGATTTAAAAGTATTCAGAAGGTTAGTACGTAATTGCTTTGAAACAAAAGCTTACTATAGCTGCAATGAGTATTACACAGATGGGCTTGATACATAATTTGAGTAACTGTGATTATATGTCTTATATTTTTATTATATTTTTTTTATGTAACCTGAATTTTAATTTTAGATTAACATTTTTATTTTTTTGTAAGTAGTTTCGTTCCAACTTTTTAATCGATTGATTGTGCTGTTGTAATTGTGTATGTGTGCATATTCATAGTTGTCCATATTTTACTGAAATTTTAAAATAGTTGGGTACAATTTTAATTTATATTGACTTAAACATGCTCGTTCGAATTTTACTAGAATTGCGCTTAACTTCGAACATTCTCAATGGCCTAAAAGGGGGCTACTCTTAATTATAGATTGTGTGTGATTATGCGACTAGACAATGTTGTTTTTATTAGTGCTGATTTATTACTATTTACTTTAGTCTTAAGTTGTTGCTTTGTCAATAGGAATTAATTCTTCAGACAATAAAGCTTTTTTGAATTGAATTGAATTGAATTGCGTCACGAGGGGC
Source organism: Aspidapion aeneum (assembly GCA_963576565.1). Lineage (NCBI taxonomy): Eukaryota > Metazoa > Arthropoda > Insecta > Coleoptera > Brentidae > Aspidapion > Aspidapion aeneum. Next base: position 80,799,813 of record OY755040.1, read on the forward strand.
CACCCCTTCACAGCTCATGTCACATGACATGTGGTGGAACGCACCGTCGTTTTTGTAGTCTCCCGAAAACAAATGGCCCGATTTTCATAGATCAAAAATGCCGATTCATTTCGGAGATATTAATCTGGAAGAAAAGCCAAAGGTCTGTTGCAATGCGATAATTGACGTTAACTTCTTAGATCAGCTTCTTATCAAATATTCATCTATATCAAAAATTCAACGTATCATTCGTTATGTCCTTCGAATAGTTAACTTTTTTCAAAACCATTCCTATCAAAAACCCACTAAGCCACCGGACCAAAAATTTATTTTTGAAAATATTGTTTTTTCTACCACCGGTGAGATGCAAAGTGAAATACCTTCTTATCAAACGCGTTCAAGGTTCTTGTTTTTCTGAGCTTTTTTCCGCGTTATCTAAGGATAAACCAATACCGAAACCTTTACGAAAACTTTCACCTTTTCTTGATGAAAACAATATCATTAGAGTCGGTAGCAGATTACAAAAATCTGACCTTTTGTCTTATTCTGCAAAACACCCCGTCTTACTTTCGAGTAACCATCGTTTAACTACTCTTCTTATCGAGTCCGCTCATCGACAATACCTTCATCCTGGGTTTAAAACATTACATAATCTGCTTTTACAGCAATTTTGGATATTATCTGCCAGACGGGCAATTCAAAGAACCATATCCAAGTGCTTCCAATGTTTTAGAATCAACCCTAAACCCTATAGACCGCCCGTAATGAGTTCACTTCCCGCTCATCGAATCAATCAACTTAAACCTTTTTCGAGTGTAGCTATCGACTTTTGTGGACCTTTCTTTGTGATTCCTCATCGTTACCGTGGTTGTAAAGCTTTCAAATCGTATGTCTGGGTGTTTGTCTGTACAGCCACACATTGCGTGCATTTGGAATTAACCATGGAACTGTCCACCGAAGGGTTCGTAGGTGCATTCCATCGATTCATTTCCAGACGTGGAAGCGTGACGCAATGCTGGTCAGATCAAGGCAGTAATTTTATAGGGTTTCGTAACCAATTACTTGAATACGCAAGAAGTGCTGCCACCAGACTTTCTATTCGTTGGCATCTAGGACCTCCTCTCAGTCCACATTTCAATGGCCTTGCAGAAGCTGGCGTCAAAAGTTTTAAAACTCACTTTGTTCTAGTTGTCGGCGACCAGAAGTTGTCTATCATGGAGATGTCCACCCTTACCGGTCGCATAGAAGCCGTACTTAATAGTCGCCCTTTATCTCCTGCCTCTTCAGACCCACACGATCTTCAACCTCTTACCCCTGGGCATTTTTTGACACTTGAACCCCTTAATTCAGAAATTCCGGAGTCAGATTTGTCCGAGGTTCCCCTAAATCGGCTCCCGAGATGGCAACTAATCCAAAAACTACATAATGATTTTTGGAAACGGTATTCTATAGAGTATTTGCATACGCTACAACAGCGACACAAGTGGGCTGATTCGTCCCCAAATATCAACTTAAATGATTTGGTTATCATAACAAGTGATCACATTCAATCACCTTTGAAATGGCCGGTCGGTCGGGTCATCGAACTGCATCCCGGCGGGGACGGTCAGGTGCGTGTTGCGACGGTACAAACGGTTACCGGTGTTTATAAGCGGCCAGTTGTAAAACTGTGCCTCTTGCCAAATTAAAAGTAATTTTAATTTTTCTACCTTTTACCGGGTATTACAATAGGTTTTCTTTATTTTTATTTTTTTGAATTTTTTGTTTGTTTGTTTTGCCTTTTTCGGGATTTCGTTATCTCTAAATAAACTTACGATACTTATCTGTTTTCATTCATTTATATTTATCGGTCGATCATTTTTCTTATATCTATATCTGTCCGGTTGAGGTTCTAAAATTGTGTGTTTTGGAGGGCAGTTATGTTAGCCCCCGCTAAAATTTTGCGGTTGTTTGTAAATTTTTAAAACCACACAATTGGATGAAAGGACAGAGTGCATTTGCGCATTTTGGACATGCGCACCAAGAATCCGGGAGATCCTTTGTCAATCGCCTCGAGAAATGGCGTGTTAATTTCGTTCTCCAACTATTTCAAATTTCTACACCTGAAAGTGCTCGATTTTGGTGTACTGAAGCATAGAACCAGAACCTTCAGCCCTTCAGCTACGTGGTGACATCATTAGATCCATTCAGGGGCCCCTTGGAACGTGGAGAAATTGGCTGCAAACTGGTGAGTGCCTTTGTTTCTGATT